>VXAL01002474.1:50763-61365 GCA_013399475.1 Chauna torquata | reverse complement strand
GCATCTCCATCATGTGCCCCTTGTGCTTGGGAGACCACCCCCCCTCAGCCTTTGGGCAGCTGTGCTCACTCACACAAAACAAGCAGCGACAGGTGGAAGTGATCACAATAATTACTCTTTCAAGCCCTCTGTGTGGTGTGGTGGGTCCTTGGTCAAAAAGCCTGGGCCCCCTTCACCCTGTTTTTTTGTTTGTTTGTTTTGAAGGGCACAAGCAAAGCTTGGCGGGGGGGAGAGCTGCAAAATTTGATGGTGCCAGGTGCACACCACATACCAAGTGCTCTTTACCATCTGAGAGATGGCTATAGTCTGCAAATTTAAAAAAAAAAAAAAACAACAACAACAAACCCCACAGCTTTCTATAGAAACGTTTGGCTCTGGCCTGTCCTTCCACCATCTCAACACTGATGTAGCACCTGGAGTGAGTCATGCATGCATGTAACTGGAAAAAAAAAAAAATCCACAAAGCTTAACAAGAACTCATGAGACCACAGCCATAAACACTAAGTCTTGCACACTTCCACCTTCTTCCTGTTCTCCATTTCTCAAAGTTCCTGCGGCTCCTGTTTGCTTTCACAAAAGTTAATCCTAGGTCAGTCAAATAAGAAACTGGTGTTATTGCTTCCCTGCTGGCACTAAAAGCATTTAAAAGGACACACTGTTTTGTTTGTTCATTTTCTTCTGTTTCCACAGCCTTTAACCTGCATTAGGCACCCTGCAGCACACAGCTCAGCTGCCCCCATGGAAGCTAGGATAACTACCTGCTGGTGCATTGGCCCATGGTGTCTGGCCACGCACACCTAGTGCACAGTCCACGCAGAGACATGAGCGCAGACAGCTAGGTACTGGGTGCAGCTGCTCACCACTCCTCAAGCTGCAGGCTGTTACTACGCTGACAGGAAAGAAAGCCTGTCACAAGAAACCCTGCCACACTGCTCCTGCATAACAGCTCCTCTGCGCTACAGGTACCCTTGTGGAAGCTGCCAGGGGAGAAGTCACTACTTAATTAAAGCATTAGGGTTCTCTATGTCAGAAAAACCAGACAACAAATGGCTGTGGTCACAGGTTTATCTACCAAAGTATACTTCCACATTTACACATTTAGCTGTTACAACCTGCTTGCCCTTCTCTGCTCTTTCAATACATTTTTTGTTTCTTTATTTTATTTATTTATTTTTACTGCCCTGACATAAGCAGCTCAAGCTAAAAAGGAACCGCTACACCCTGGCAGAGTACATCTGCAGTAGATGCTTGTACTAGCACTGCTTATGCAGCCCCACAGCCTCTTCCCAGACTTGATATTGTCTGATGCTAATAAATACTAGAGGGTGCACGCTGTCCCACTGCACAGCCTAATTCAGCTCCATACCTGGTGTACCTGACACCACAACCCCTATCCAACCTGCAATTACACGCTGTCAAGGAGAAAGGCTTGGAACAACAACAACAACAAGGTCTGCTTACAGAGTGGTGTGCTGTAACAAAAACATTGAGGGGCAGCTTAAGGCCAATACCAGGTTTTTCCGACCTGATCACTGGGGCCAATAAGTAATTGGCCTCTTCTTCTTTCTATAAATTTTGCACCACAAACGTACACTAACAACACAGCCCTCAACTTCTTATTAACTGTAAGCGGCCAAGCTGCATCTATGGATGAAAAGCTTGCCCAATCCACCAAGGCATAAAGCTCTAAACAGCCAGTCACAGCTTGTAACAACAACAACTCAAGGAAGCTGAGGTCACCAAAAATGGGAAGGATAATAACAAAGCAAGTCATCCGCTTTTCTTGAAAATGTTTTATTTGTTTCTAAAGAGGCTGAAAACAAAAGCAATTCCGTATTTCAGAATACCAAACGCTATCCATAGCACAGAATGAAGAAAGAGAGTTTTCAAAGAAAACCATTGCACTATACCCAGATCTACTGAGCTACTCAGAATATTGCAGCAAGGCTAGTGAACAGATCGGAGGACAGCAAACCACCCTGCCCTGTGGCTGGTTCCACTGACTGCTGGCTGCTGCAGCTTTTGTCCCCACTCCAACTCCTTACTGCTCTGTTCAGTGTGCTCTTCCCCACAGCAGAATGGGGGCTGATTATTATTGGCACATGCACTGGCACTCTCAGGCATCATTAATAAACTGGAAAAGACCCAGCAGGTCACCTCCTGAGATGGTTCCTCCAGGGCAGGCCAGAGGCACACTAGCAGGCAGTTTTGCATTAATGTTGCATTTATTTTGGGATAAAACAGGCTGTAAGTACCACATACAGGCAACCTGGCATTACTATAATCACTTAGAAAATACAAACAGAATAAAATTTGACCTCAGCCCTGGCTTTGGAAGCACCCGTGGTCAATGCTGCAACCTGGCACGGAGGCCCAGCTCTAGCCCTGGGCACAGAAGGGTGCAATGCTGCTGCATCCAGCATGATGCAGCTGCTCACACCAAGAGTCAGATCTGGGATACAGGTAACTTACAGTCACCTTCGAATCAGCTGACGGAGGCTGTTACTGAAGAACTAATCCCTAAACTGAATATACTGATTTCATTACAGCTACGTAACCCAGCTGGAGGAAGTTAGCAGTGACAGCAAGTGAAATTGGTTGCAGAAGCAGATTACTGCAAGACACATTTATGATTTACAGAAAAACCTAGCCATTAAAAACAACTGAAATTGTTTCAATTCCAGAAATTCCACAGGGGAAAAGTCATACTTCAGTTCTCATGAAGAGAAAAACTACAGAGCTATTCACAGTAGAAACAGAGCACCCCAATCTACTGTAAAATAAAAATGAGCTTGTAGGTGATTGTGTCAATGATTTTGCCTAGAAAGGCCACTACAAAATAATCATCACTATTCACGCTTATTTCAGCCATGCAAGTTTGGAACTTGCTACTGAAATAATTGTGGCTTTGATGCACATAAGTTAGGAAAGCAGTAATGGCTTGCTTTTGGGGAATGTTGAGCTCAGATAAGATTCCACAAGAATCCTGAACTTTCTAGACTTTGGGCTGGCTTGTTTATTTCTTATAGTCTGGCTCACTGAAGGCCTTAAGCTGTTGCTGCCCTCACACTTCTCAGCCTTACTGAATCAGGTTTGTTTTTTTTGTTTTTTTAAAACTGAGCTGACAATGGGCAGTGACACCTTTGCTATCAGTCTAGTTGCCATGGAGCTGCCATCTCCAAGAACTTCCAAGGTCGGACTGGGGAAATAAGGCAAATATAGGAGAACCTGGAAGTCTCAGAAACAATATGAAGCCAGAGTTCATTTGCTACAACACAGAGCAGGAATACATTTGGTTAAGAGAAGCATTTTTTTTTTTCTGAGACTGCACTGGCCCAGAACACTCGGTTACAAATTACTGTGGTTTTCATATTGGCTTGTACAGCAAAGTAGTCACATATTTCTTCTTGTAACGATGCGTAGCACTAAGCACCATCACTCCATCCTACAGGAGATGGAAAACAAGTGAGCATATTATATGGTTATCTAAAACCTGCAAGTGTGAAGTACATGTCCTGGCCTCTCACCTTGATAGAAAGTGCGTAGAGGTGGTTCAGCATGACATGGTTGGGTTCAGGGAGTAAAGCAGGATCACACTGGAAAAAAGTGAGACAGTGTGAAAATAACAGAACTCACAGTTTACTTGTCAGAGCGGATAGGTGATAAACACCATCTGCAACTAGCCACACACTCAAATACATTATACTGCTTCTTACACACAGTCCTTCAACAAATGCAGACAAAGCTTCAGAACAGTCCAAGATCCCTCTGGGGTGAAACCCTCTGCATCCTCACTGCCATAATCAAACAGACCTCAGTTCCTTCTTATGCGCTTCTGACATTTTAATAGTGTCGCACTGGGAAGATTAGGGTTTCTGGGCGTAAAACAGCAATCCAGTTCTCTTTTCAATTTTGAAAAAAGTCGAGTAGAAAGATACAGTTGCTTCAGATGGATCCATCTAGACTTAACATAATAAGGAATTTACTAACGTGGCAACTATTTGAGGTTTTTCCTTGAGTGCTCCTTGTCTGTACCCAGACTTTTTCCCATCCGTTCACATCCTCAAGGCCCTTATTCAGCAAAACGGACTAACATACTCACAGAAATGCCTGTGTCCTTATTCAGGATGACCTGCAGCAGGTGTGGGGGAAGAATGGGTGGAGATTTGAAGCGCTCCTCTGCCTTACAAACATAGGGCTCCTGGTGGTATGGTCCTGGAGGTGAACTTGACAACTCTGCCAGAGAGATGTTAAATATTTACTCTTAATATAGCCTGTAAGAATATCTGCTCTTTACAGGTACATTTTTATCGGTACACCAAGTGGATTCGCACATCCAGGAACATGTGACCAAAATAAATCAGTGGCATGTAAGTACACAAGCTGCAGCAGTTGATGCAATACCACAGGATCAGTCACTGGCCAAGAAGTGATTTAAGATGCCCATAGTCTGTCTGCCTTGAGACTAGCTGTGCAGATTTGGGAGGCCGAGTTCGAAGCGCCTACTGCGCTCCAGACCTTCACTATCATATCTGCCTGTCGCTTCTGCAGAAAACACTTAATAGTAAACATTGCGCCACAATGTTACCTCCAAGCGAAGTACCAAACACAGGGTATGCACACGTAAAAGGCAAGTATTATTGCAGTGCAAGGACAGTTTAATAGAAAGAGCTCTTCAGAATCTAAAGCAAAATAATGAAAGGTTTTTATAACACTTGGGGGATGCTGGGGGTGGGGCTTCATCTACGAGAATCTCCTCCTGGATTCTTGTACTGTCCAAATCTCACAAATCATACTTTCTCCAAAAAGGCTTTTTCCAGGGCAAAGTCGTATACAGCAAAAACCAGCCAACCTTCTGCCTCAGGTCCAAAGGCCAGGTCTTCTGAAGGAAGATATAAGACGCTACTTCAGTCATGGTTTCTATCCCTACAAAGGTCTATAAAGAACAGCTGGCAAGGCTGATTTCAGACGTGATTCAAGCTAAATCTTACCTCTCTTCTGTTATACTAGAATCTGAAACTTAAGACTAAAATAACTTTTTCATATAATTCTGATCTAAGAAATGGATCACTTATACTAATCTGAGAGGATATGAGATATTCCTCAGCCTGGGGTAGCATTATCAAGATGCACCTAATTTCTGCCTCTTGACATGCAACTTCTATCCTCCTCAGCCTATTCCTTAGCAGAGGAAGATGTTACTGGGAACAATGTAGGCTGTCAGCATTGGTTTGATGTGGTAAGGTACAGACTGATGCACCACTGAGTGTGCTAAAAACAGCCATTTCATATTGCACAAACAGCTATTAAGCACATGCGATTTCCTCCTAATCAGATCTACCATGATCTGTATTGCTCTGTCAGAGGCTTCTTCCTTTGTGCATTCCACATTCTTCTTTTGTGCATTTGTGATCCCTGCACACGTCCAGAGGGCCTGACAAAAGGGGAGATTAATCTATACTGGAGCTTTAGCTCCAGACATAAGGAAGACGGAAGTTTTAACAGCTCTAAAATGTGTGATATAAGATTACTAGCAAGCTCATACCAGACATGTCTGAACATTTCTGGGAGTCCACCATCAAAGCATCGAATACTTCAAAGTCAGTTTTCTTCACCTGGATGATGTTGTTGACAGTACCTAGCTGGCTGGTTACTACTGGCTGGGAAGAAACAAGACACAAAAGTCGGAATAAAAATGCCTGCAGGACTATTAGGATTCTCAAAACTACGCAATCAGCATTAACAAGAATGAGATATTTTGCTTTTAAAATAGGCTGGTACCAGATATGGAAAGAGCTTGCCAGCGCTCAGTTAGTGTTAGGTGAAGGGACAGGTACAGGATTTAGGACCGAGGAAGGACTCGGTCAGTTGAACCTGCTAGGCCAACATGACTCTCAAGAAATTCTTTGGCTATAGACAAGGCTAGGATTAGGCTTGGGCTAAAACTAACAGTGAGGACAGAAGGAGCTAGGCTTTACTTTTAGCTTCTGCAGGGCTTTCAGAGCCAATCTGGTACCCTGGTATGGCTGGTATTGCTGGTTTACTGCTAAAGCTAGGACTAGAGTTCAGGGCAGAGGGTTCTAAGAACTAAATAATTTACGGCAATGTGAATTCTGCAAGGTTCTGCAAGGTTTGCCAAGGCAGCAAGAAAGCTGGAACCAGCAGTTGTGAATGATTAATTCTGAAGTGGGTAGGGACTGCTGGGCAGGACAGAGTGAAAGCTCATTTTATAACAGAGGAGGAGGAAAAAGCCTGGTAGGTTTTGGCACAATTACTGGACTATGGAAAAATCTAGAGCAGCAAGAGCAACTTTCTGGCACAGGCAGCAAGTGCAGCACAGGGAGATTTGGGCTGTCAGTAATGCTACAGTGCTTTAAAAGACGGTTTGGGACCAGACAAGAAAAGCTCACAATCTCTTAAAAAAAAGACCCCACAGAGCTTGTCACCCATTTGTTACAAAATCTCCTGTCTTTTGAGGATGTCAGTTTGATGCCACCACCTAGGCCAGCAAGGATCAGAACTGTCTATCTCACCAGCTTAAACAATCCGTTTCTGTTAGTAAGTGTCTCCTCTCTGAAAAGCCCATCTGCTGGTTCAGAAACCAGTCAGTTTCTCCTTTTCAGATGCCTCAACAAATAAATATAGCGAATTGAAGAAAATATTACCTCTGAAGGATCATGTGTCCACTGCCCATCCACAAAGAACTTGTATTGGTGCTCTCCTTCTGGCAGGTCCAGGATTGCCACAAAGTTATTGTGACTGGAATTTAAGACAGACAATCAACCCTAAAATACTCTGAAAAGTACATCAGTATATAAACTGTAACGAATATTGTAACACAGAATACAAATCTCCTTAATATGTGAAAACTTAAAAAGGCAATGTCACATTTAAGAGAATCTCTGACAAAATCTAAAGGCAAAGACTCAAACTAAAGTTAATGTTAATAATAATTTCTTCCGTGAAAGTACGTCCCAACACATTCAAAATTAACATTCACAGTTTTGGAACCAAGGAATTATTAGCACTCGGCTTTTTTAAAGTCATCCTCACACCTTTGTGTTACTTATTAGTATACGAGACCTCATTTTATCTGCAAGACTCCAGTTAAGGGAACAGGATCAGCTTACTTGTATTTCCTTGTCCTTCAGTATTTGCCATCATAAATGGCATTTCAGAAATGACATGAATGAACAACAATTGGAGAATGAAAGCAGCAACTCAGTACTTCTGAGGTATTTTGGGTCTGAATAGCTGCTGCTTAGTAATATTCACACTCTTGTGCTGTGAACTTCCTGATTCTTCAGGAATCGTTACAGGCATCTCAAAGAAGCTGAGAAACAGTTGATGCTATGTGAACAATTCAAACAGGCCAAGCGATGCCAGTATTTCTCTTTACTTCTTCTCAAGTAAGGAGCGCAATAAACTCTTCTACTTCAGCATATTCAATTCTGTAACACACATTTTATTCAGCCTCTAAAGAGGTTCAGATATCTCCTTTCCCACAATACCTAATCTGACAAGAGATATCTCTTTACGAAATGTGAAAAACCAGGTTCACTTCTGGCTTTCTTCCAGATTCATTTCATCATTTCCCGTCTCCCAGGCTATCTACTTAGAGTACGACTGTAATACTGATGTACAGGAGAAAATACAGGACAAAGCCCTCGGTACCTTAACACTGACTTACTCTCTTATTCATGTAGTTTACAAGCAAGTACCCCAGCCTCAGCCTCCTAAGCAGAATTTATACCCTTTGAGCTGGACAAAAGCCAATCGTATAGCAAGAAAGTACACAACACGTGCCATGAGAGACACTACGCGTAAAACAAGCTTCATTTCACATACCCCAACTCCATCCCAGATAGCAGACTCTGCACAGCAAGGACTGTTTTGTGTCATTTATACACAGCAAATAGAGAACAAACCACTGCTTAAACTTGAAACACAGCCCAACTTTCATTCCCAGCCATCCAAAAGTCAAAAAATCAAGAGAAACTCAAGAGTCTTGTCAAGATCTTGAGGAGAGAAGCTGCCAAGTGGTAAAACAAAGCACAATACCAATCTATCAGCTGACGACCTTTCTCACTGCTCTAAACATTCACAGAAATTTATTACCTCCTTGTCAGAGGAATTTTACTCCAGTTGTTGAAGGACCCAGATAAATAAACTTCTTTCCCTCCTCCAGTCCAGCGAAAGACTGTTGGTCGAGCTTGAGTGGGGGTTTTATCGCTCACTTCCAGATCTTGTTGCCAAGCTAGGAATTCTTCTTTCTCCAGTGGAGCCTACAAGCACAACATCTTAATCAATACAAATTCCTTCTTGGCAGCCTTAGACAGGCTGTATTCCACTACACGTATTTTTGCGCTTAGGCATGATTCTCCAAGGTACAAGTCTACATGTAGTTTTCGTCAGAAGATTAGCAACTGGTCATTTCTAGATACTGTTCATTTGCAAGAATTCTGCAAAGACATTAAAGCCTTCCAAATTTACACAAAGAGTGGAAGGCAAAATAATGCCTCTTCCTCCAGCCTAAATTAGGTTAAAAAGAAATGACTTGAGCTCATGAAAGTTTTCAAAATACAGAGATATAAGAAGTAGCAGAAAAATAATTAAGAAGAAATACACTTAAGAAGTACTTTAGATTGCACAAATGTGGTAGGCACAAAATTTGTAGTTGGATCCAGAAAGGTTACAAGTTGTCTCCAGGATAACAGCTCTGTCCAACAGTCAAAATCTAACAATGTAATTTACTGCTAGATATTCTCATGAAACACAGGACACAGCAAGAAGTTTCTAGCAATCCACCTAATAATGAGCAAAAAAAAAGCAGTTAACAGATCTTTTAATATGGAAAATAATAGACAGATAAAACATCATGGGTGACTGCAAGAGCATTAAGGATCTGAATGAAGATGTGGCACTGTAGTTAACTGCGCAAAAGCTTTGAGACAGTTACATTTTTTTTTTTTTACAATTAATTCTTGCTGAAAAACATGACATTACGCTTGCTATATCTGCTTGAATATCAACCAAATATCTTTCCTTAGTGTGGGAACCAAAGGAGGTTGTCAACTTTGTGTGTAAATTCAATTACAGAAAAACCAAAGGATGCTAACAACCGTGTGGCGTTACGGCTGGAGAGCATTCCCAAGCTAGTAATGTCAGAAGGCAAGAACCAGCAATACCTTCATTTCCTCTGAATGGAACAAGTCTGCATCTTCAGGACTATCCATTAAGATTTTTGGTCTATCACCCTCTTTCGTACTGACGGTTCCTCCTGAACTGTCACCTCGGGATGCTTTATGCCCATGACGCTCAAGTCCAGCTCGCTCGCTGCTTGTGTTCCCCATTTTTAAGGACCTAAAAGAGCAAGAAAAGCCAGATGAGCACATGTATTTTTGAAGCCAGAACACCATTAGGCAGAAAAGCAGGATCATCAGTAGTCCTGGGCTCTGAATTGAAGTCTAAGAAACTCCATTAATCCAATGTACTAGCATCACAGAATACAGACAGTAAATGTCAACTTTTAGCTACCCTTGATAATGTGCTACAATTCAATATCCTAATATCCCTGCAAGACTCATCCACTCTAAAAAAGCTCAGCA
This sequence comes from Chauna torquata, assembly GCA_013399475.1. NCBI lineage: Eukaryota > Metazoa > Chordata > Aves > Anseriformes > Anhimidae > Chauna > Chauna torquata. The sequence continues at coordinate 51,757 of VXAL01002474.1, read as the reverse complement.
GGTAGGTATCTGTCACTGCAGCACTTGTATTCTGTCTTCCCAAGCTGAGTGCTTGTTTTTCTGCCTTTTGAAACACTCATGCATTCAGTGTTCTACCATGTCAGTCAAAACATCAGTAAAACTTAAGCGTCAGAGTGCTTCAAAAACAGCCTGCTAAAAACGTGACTTCAACAGAAAATAAAAAGCTAGCTCCGGTGGCAGCCTGCTGAGGTTCCTTACAGCGGCTGCTTGTGGCTCAGAAAGCACGAACAACACAGTCCCACTGATGAGGCTTTCTCCAGTCTCTACTCTCCCCTGGGACAGCCAAGGCCTGCTGTGCAAGCAACACGACATGTCCTCCCCGTCCAGAGCCTGTGCAGCCACATCCACGGGGAGAGGGAGGGGAGAGGGGATGGTCTCTGCTTCCTGTGTGCACATACCCCATCTTATCTGAGAGACTACAAATAGCTGAAGAGCAGCACCTTGGAGATGGCCACGGGGGCCATGTGGAACCGTATAAACTTGTGCAGAGCACACAGCGGGTACACATACAGGCCATTGCCCTGTTTCCTGTAGTCTCATATTACGGACACTGCCCGACTTTCAACTGTACAGATCTCAGCTCAATCATACTCTGAAACCAGTCTCAGCCTGCCTTAGATAAACAAACAAAGAAAGAAAGAATTTAGCCGTCACGGCAAAAAAATAACAAGCGTGAATGCAAACGTCAACCGGCCAGGTGAAGCTGCAACAGCTGAGCGCACGCCGCAGCTTCTTTAAGCCGCGCCTCGCCGGCTCTGCAGACGGGCTGCTGAGACGGCGCGGCTGCCGCTAACCGGCCGCCGGGGACCTCGGAAAGCCGCGATCTCGGCCCAGCGGACTCGCGCCCCTGGGCGGGCGACCTCGGGCACGCAGCTCCCAGCGGACCTGCCGGGCCCGCCCGCCCGCTGGCCGCACGGCTCCCCCGCCAGCGCCCAGGGCAGCGCTACGAAGGCCGCCGGGGCTGCACCCGCAC
>VXAL01002474.1:32476-50588 GCA_013399475.1 Chauna torquata | reverse complement strand
GCCAAGGCCTCCAGCGGGGCCGGGCCGGCGGGCATCGGGGCCTCGCTGACCGCGCATCGCACGCTGCGCGGCGCGGGCCGGGGGGAAGCCTCCCGCCACCCCACCGGGGCCCGGGGCCCGTGCCCGTTTAGTATCACTGCTAAGCTGTCAGTCGCAAAGAGCGATGGCTCTTTACCTAGCTCTTGGGGTTATTTTCCGCAAATCACCACCACGAGGAGGTTTTAGTTACGCTCCGGAGAATCGCAAATGACTGAGCGCCCGGACACTGAACTAGAGAGGAAATGCATTTCCACTCCTGATGAAGCTGGAGCAAGAGCCAGCTGTATGAACACGGACTGGTAAATGGCCAAAGGAGACTGTAAAACCAACAGCACACAGCTCTGGTTCCTCTGAGGAAAGCACAGATGGAAATTTAAAAGTCCTTAACTGATAAATGTTTCCCAAATTAAATTACACGCATGTATTTCTCTAATGTATATCTCTAAGCCTTTCCAATCACACTATCTCATTTTACCCTTGGCTCTTCATCCGCTGCCACTGCGTTCCTACTTTTTTGACAGGCATAAAGTTGTGAGGAGTGCAAGTTCGTGGGTTGGCTGTTCTCCTCACAAGGGAATTGCCTTCCCCCCCCACCCCCCACCCCACCTTAACCAATCGAAGCAACCTGCAAACAGACAGAGGGTTTTCTACCAAATCAAAGTGTATCCTTGTGGCATGCTGTTATGTGGTGGGAAGAATTCTGCTGGGATAGACAGACTCACTGTGCCTTGTCCTGAGTGCATCGCTGGCTCCCGCAGCAAGTTTTGAGGAACAGCTGCTGCTAATTTGTCTTTCATGGGTGGAATACCTCGGCACGGGACAGCTTGTCAGAGGGGTTCTGAGGGGAATGTGTGGGCAGCTCTTCCCCAGCTCCTGCGGAACAGTTACACTGCTATAAAATGCAGCTGTTGTTATTTTGATATTTAACACAGCTTAGCACTCTTAAATTCTTTGTCTACGAACCTGATTGTTTTATTTCCCCAGTTCTTTTTTTGGCCAGCTCCAATGCACATGCCTCTGCATGAGGATCATCGAGTCGAACTCCCGGCTCCACACAGGACCGCCCAAGAATTAGACCGTACATCTGAGAGCGTTGTCCAAACGCTTCTTGAACTCCGGCAGGCTCGGTGCCGTGTCCACTGCCCTGGGGAGCATTGTGATGACCTGCACAAGAGCCTGCCAGACTCATTGCAAGCAATGGTACCTTCACTTTATGACCCATCCTCTGCTTTGCAATGGTTTTTGTTATGTGTAACAACCACAGACCAGTAAAGAACTGCAGGACAGGGACTGCTAATAGCTCATGAGGCTGTGGTTAAGTAGTCTATGGTAGGTCCGAGCATCACTCAATTTAAAGTTTCGATATTAAAATGTGATGGTTCCTCCCTGCACAGTGAGGAGCCACCCATACAAGGTGTGCTACATTCCAAAACCTTTGGGAGTTACTGGCCTGTGGACAGGACAGAGGCAATGGACACAGGCTTCTCGTCCTCTCGGTGACTGGGCTTCCCTGTTGCTGCCTTCTCCTCCTCCCCCTCTTTCCCCCTGACTGCTTTCTCTTCAACTCTGATTCTCGTCTTCCCTCACTGCCATAGTCGTAAGAGGTGGGAGTAGCACACTCCTGGAGGAATCAGCCCGGTCCCCATGACTTAGGAGGGCTGGCTGACATTGTACCATGAACAATCAGTATTAGATGGGTGGCTGCCCACTAAATCATCACCCCACCTCCTCACGTGCATGTCTGTATGCATGGTCTTCACATGCACTGGAGTATTGTTTTCTCCTATCAACTTGAGTGGGAGCCCAGTTCCCTTACAGCTGTTCATAAAGGAGATGTGTGAAGCAGGAGGTTAGCTGAAGACATGCCGTGACGGCCTGGCAGAGCTCATCCACCCACTGATTTTCTGGAACACTGGAGTTTTGCTCCTCCCTTTAACAGCATCTGTGATTTTTTGCCTCCTTCCAATGCTCTGCAACCTGAAGGGCATAAAAACTCCTCCTCTTCCACTTCATCCAGAACCCTTCTCCACATTCCAAAGGAAGACTACAAAATACCTTTTATACTCCTGCCCTTTTACATACCTGTCTTAACCTTCCTTTTCTTACTGCCAGACGAGGATATAACAGATGGGGAACGGGTTCACATTCTTCCATCAAGACTTCCATATTTCCTGCATCACAAATGAGGTTCCTGGTTAACTTCCCCAGTGAGAATGTCAGAGGTGTCACTTGCTATTGAAATCATTTTATCATGACAACTGCTGACAACTTCGTTAACAAACTTTGGTTTTCTAAACTGCCATATTTCAGAGACAAGGGACATAGCAACAGGCCACTTAGGCTTAGCCCTTGGTAAGCACTCCCGACATTGGTACCACAATAATCTTTTCCTTAGGTGTTTAGCTGTGTCCTACACTTCTGGGGGATGCCCATGAAATAATTTTTAGGTGTTTTCACTGAGGAGAATTAGACAAAAGAATTAGACAAAACCCTTCTTGCCTCTAACACTAACTGCCAGCATGGCTTTCAAGAAAACTCTTAATCACTTTTGCCTTTAGCTATTAGCTTCCCATCAGCCAAATACGAGATGATGCTAGGCTGAGTGACTATTGCAAAATCTTTTAGTTAAATACAAACTCAGAACTGAAAATTATTTTGTTCTGGTGTATTCAGGACCCAGCTTGTGTTAACGGCCCACATTTCCATGGAACAAGTACTCATCTTAAGTAAACATTAAATTTAGACATCACAGAAAACAAATACAAAAATTACTTTGGTGTTATTGATCACACCAACAATGTGAATGCCCTAGGATTTCTGGTTGTATGCTTAGAAAAAAAAAGAGTGGTACCATGGAAATTGCACGGTGAATCACAACAACAGTTTAAATTGCAAATGGCAGCTTCAAGGTAAAAAATACAATCAGGGGAAAACGTAACTGAATAATTTTAAATATGAAATTCACTTGGAAAAAAAAGAGCACGGTCCGCTTTCATATTTTCCACAACCCACAAAACAAGACAAAAGTAATTGACTGAATGCTTTATCAGGTGTCATGACTGTGCTATACCACTGCATAAGGCAACGTGAGGTTCCAAAAGGAGATGCTTGCAAAACACCTGCAGTATATTAAGAGTCATGTGGTCTCTGTGTTATTTATCATATCACTAGCCACAAGGAAAGGTCAGCTCCTTCTTCCCTTACTCACGTCTACCTTCTTTAATAAATATGAACTAGACCTGGCCTATTAAAACTCACACAGAGCATCTTATATAGAAATTAATTTAAGGGATTTTGGTTGTTGTCTCATAAAATTATGAGACTTTGCAGACTTTGTCAAAGTTCTAATAATCATGACAGAGCACCTTCAGTGCTGTACAGGCTGAGGAGTGAAGTGACATCTTTACCACTGAGTCACTCTACCCTCTAGAGCTATCACTTATCATCTTTCCTCATCAGATAACTCATTTTTGAAGAAAATAAGGGTCAAATAAGAATGGATCTGAGGTCAGGAGAGAACTCTATTATGGGTACGTATGTCTTTGATTAAGTGTGGTGAAGAATAGCCTTTCAGACCTTTAGGCACAAAAAGTCGAAGCTGAACTCTTGTGCTAGCCCCAGTGAAGGGATAGCACTCACCAACCACCTGTGCTCTAGGTCAAAATCCCAGTTTCCCTGTTTGGGTTACCTCCTGGAGTTGGTTAAAATCAAAAGGCAATTAAGTCCCCATTGAACACTGGTTGAGATGTGTGTGCATGAGGCTGCCATGGCTCACCATTACCCCACAGCCTGCTCTGGTGTGCATCCCTTAATTTCAGTGGAGTGACCCCTTCTCTTACACCAGAGTATGTGTTGAAAAAAGTGCAATGGCCAAAAGTCTCAGACCGTGCAGTTTAAAGTCCTGATGAATCCGATGGTATCTGGCAAAGTTCTTTTTCCTTGACATGACACAAGCTTATTTAGCCAAAGAGAAGTAGCTGCAAGTTAAGTGGAAGCTCACTCTGCCCTGCAGCTAGCTATGACTAAAACAGAAGAGCCATTCTCAGTCATGAGCTGGTAGATCAAATTCAGACATGACACAGACCACATTATAAAGGATATATGAGCAAGTGCTTCTCGTAGCTTCTGTGCCATAGAGACAAGTGACTTAGTTGATAGCAGCAGCAGAACTAATGCTGGAGCTCAAGACAGGAAAAATTAAACTGCAGAAACCTCCCCGTTAAATTTCCTACTATAACCTTCCTTTCTACCCTCGGCTTCCAAGTTTGTTCCTCCACCTTCATGCTGGCTGAGTGATCCGTCTCCTACCGCCCTCCTCCATTTAGGTCACTTCTGAATTTAGCCCATTTTGCCAGGCTGCCAGGCAGAGATGCAGAGGAAGTTGGGCTGCCTCCTTAAAGGCTCACTCACATTTCAGGAACACATGCCATTGCTGTGCGTGCAGAACATGCCGTTGTGCTTGGGAAACGGAAAATTGTGAGTGCACATAAAAATCACTCGTAGATAGACCACTGCATCCCTTCTCAATTCCTCTACGCCAACACAGCACTGCACACCTTCAGAGACCTACTAATTAAAAATGAGGTAGGAGATGGGAGGATAGTAACAGCAAGCCAGCTTTCAAATAGTGTTTCAGCCTTAAGGTACTGCCTATGAAAGACTCAGGGCTCAGGCTCAGAAGAGCTCTAGGTTAGGCAGCAGCCATGAAGACTATCCTGCACAGGCCTTCCCCATGTCTTTGACTTTACCTGCAGATATCTCCTCCAAAGGCAGTGCAGGCTCCATGCCTATTCAGCTTCCTCTCAGTTATCCCATTATCAGGAGTGAAGGTTTGGTGATATGGACCCTTCCCTCCGTGAAACAACACATTCTATAAAGGCCTCTGAAAAGCTGCCAGGTGACCAGGATGTGGCTTATCAACTCGGCCCAAATCAGTCCAGTGACTTTCTTTGTATTTAAATCTCACTTGCCTTGGGGAATCCAGTAGTTCGAATGCATCCTCTTGTGCATATATGCACACACAGTGCACACACAATAAAGAATAAGTTGGAAGATGACAGTCTTTTCCCTACTGATGCAAATCAGGAATAAAATCCATCTTAAATAATTGGCAGACAAAATCAGTGTCCAGGTAAGTAAATGAGCCTATAGAGAGATGTGTGCACACTGTCCCAGCAGATGTATCTGGGCTGATTTTGAGAGTGATGGACACTGTGGTAGCAGTCAGATATAACCCGTCTCCAGGCTGAGAGACAGAACACAGTTCATACTGTGAGCACATATCCATAGATACATGCACAAAAGCAACAGCCTCCGGACCCCTGAGGCACTCTGTTCATGGATTGTGATTGCAAGCACACAAATTGAGGAGCCAGTGCTGATCTTCAAGTCACAAGACGTGAACTCTTGGGTGTGCTTGCAGGGAGGCACCCTAAGAATTTCGTATTGTCCTCCTGATGTTTTTTTTGCTGTGCAATCTGATGAAACATACACCACATGCTGTTTAAACGTCTGGCTGACCCCCTTCATACAGCAGCAAAGAAACTCCTCTTATATTTAGAAGCCCTGTTCTAGGGTTACATATCAAGATACATGCACACTGCTGTTTTGCAAAATGCAGCTGCCCCATAAGAAGCAAAAGATGCTAATCTGATCCAGGAGCTGAGGCCAGCAATTTCAAGTTTCCATCTGTCTCTGCCTGTAATACATGCAGGAAAGAAAAGAGAGCTGGACTTCAGGCATTAGTTGGTGCCTGCAGCATGCAGGAAGACTGCAGAAAAAACTGGAAGCCTGGCACAGATTTGTGAAAGGAAGACTCTGTTCTCCTGCCCAGGGCACAGATGTTAAGCTGAAATATATTTTACTGTTTTTTCCCCCTCTATTTCATGAAATAGTATCATTCAGAGCATAAAAGAGACAGCTCTTTTTTTTTTTTCCATCAACCTCGGCAAGTGCAATATATAATAATAATGGGTCAAATCCAAATATAGTTGGATGATGATGAAGGACAAGTAATTTCCAGCACCTGTCAGAGGTACTGAAATTTGTTTGTATGGCCCTCAAAATATAAAGTAGGCACTACTTCCTCAGTCATACAACTCCATCTTGCCTTCCACAACTAATGCTGTCACCCGGGGTCTTGCTGATTTAGGCAGTAAAATGTCATTTCTTCTTCTTCTTACTTTATCAAAATGTTGGATATCTCTCTTTGTCTGGGTCTATCACACCTGCAGAATGATTTGGTTGTGCAAGGACCACATTCATTTCCAGCACAAATGGGGTGGAGCTGGAGAAGGACCTGCGTTCAACTGCATTTCTCAAACACGGCTGAAAATGTATACAAGCATAAATAAATGAAGAGAACTGATATCAATACATTAGTAAAGCAAAAATAAGATTACCTATGACATAGAAGCACTAAAGAACATTAGAGGAATTGCTGCATTTTCCCCTCTCTGTCACATTAAGTGGTTTAATATAAAGCTTTTATTTTTATACCAATCAATAGCACTGAAGGTAGCAACATTTATCTTCAGAAGCACTGAAGATACAGTAGCTCAATTCTCACTTATATTAAGATTGAGACTTCAGAGATATTTATGCAAGTTAGATTTCCAGTATAGTTTTCAAAAGCATCTGAACAAGCCAGATATCTAACTCCTATTGATCTAAATTCTTGTTAGGCACTTTGAAAAAATACTTCAAGTCATGTATCCCTACCCTCTAATGCTCAAATAACTCTGAAATTCTTTCTCCCCTATCACCCAACTAGCTTTGGTTTAGTTTACAGTATGGGAATTTAATATTTTGCAGAAGGCTGAAACTTTTTATGCACACTTTGATTTTTAGTACACTGATGTACAAAAGCTTTACTACAGCAATGCAGTGGTGTTTACTTTGATGCCAGCAATGCTAGGTAGTGCGCATCTGCCCTCTGTTACCTGCTGTGTGACCTCTTTTAGTGACTCATTTGACCACTTCCCACACTCATGGTAGGAAAGCCCCAAAGAGGCCACTGAAGGACCATTTTGAAAAGGCCTCAACACTTTCTCTGATGCAATTTTGAAATGAAGCATAGAGCCTACCCTGCTGATATTTGGAGTGCTAACTTATCTCTGACAACTTCTGCTTGTCTTAGCTACAGTACAGATTGGTTGAACAGTATCACGTAGCCCAGAAATCCTGTTTTTGCTTTCACTGACTTCATTCTGAAATTGTCCAATAGGTTTGAGAAAGGGAATTACTCTTTAAAATAGGAGAGGCAACAAAAGTTAGGAAAGAAACTTCCCACATACCAGAATGGACATGAATTAAAAGTAATTTTATTCCACTTCTCAATGACAGTTCTATCATATCTGATAATAAGGCAAGCTACTAAAAGTCCCACAAGACATATCAGACTTGAAACAGTATTCAAAATCCAAAGAGAAATTCACAGAACAGCCAGTTCTTGGGATCATCAAAATCAGTGGCAAGATTCCCACATGGACAAATTAGATCAGTGTAAATGCTGAAGAAATCCACTGATATCACTGATGTAAGTGAAGTTTTATACTGGCGTAATTAAGGATAGGCTGTGTATCACTGACTTCAATGAAAAACAGAATCTGGCAGAAAGAAAGGTAAAAAAGCACATTAAAAGTATAATATCAAGGCATAGGAAATACATGCTACTTCCAGACATATGCTTTAACAGGTACAGATTTCTGAGAGACTTTTTTTTTTGGCAATAGGTGGACTCCTGCCAGGCATGATGCATTGCTCACGTGCACCTGTAAAACTCCCTTGCATTTCTGGGTAGTCAGTCCAGGTTTACGTTAGTGCAAGGAGAGTAAGTGTAAGTTGGCACAGCTTGCTTGAAGATGTAGTAACAATTAAAGCAAATGGAGCAAAAACCACTGAAGATGTAGTCATCTGTGTTAATGCCTACAGAGTTTACTCCTTTGAACATGGAATATTTTTGTGACAAGAGAAATGTATTCTTTCGAACAATTTTCAACTAATAAAAAACAGTTGTCCCATGCTAAATTTTCATAAGGTGTTAAAAAACTGCAGTAATTTAGAGGCTGGCAGTTCTGTAATCTATGGCTGTTCACTGAGGAATAACTCAGGATCAGCAAGAGTCTATGTAATGTCAGTAAGTGTAGAAAAATCTGTCCATCTCTAATTGCATTGATACATAGACTATCCATAGCAAGATGAAAGGATGAACTAAACAAAAAAACACATGAACAAAGCAGAACACAATGAAAGTATGTGACTTGCTACAGGAACAATAACAAAAGGATGAAGAAGATCTATTTAAAAAGATCTTGTGTGAGATAAAAAAAGAGAAACTTCTTACGTGGAGTTTAAAGACGAACATACAATCAGTGCCACTTTAATGCAGGACTGGAGCTAAGTCAAGGGAGTTCAACAATGAAAGACAAAACAAGAAGAAATCATTAAGAAAAATATGGATGCTATGGAACAAAAGTGTCTTCTAATAATTAAGTGATTGAAATCGGTCCCAGATGGTGAAAAATCCAATGTAAAGACCTAAAGCTGAGGGTGACAGAAGAAAGCAGCCACTGAGTCAGAGTATACCCACAGCATTATAAAATCACAGAGCAGGATAAAATCACAAACCCATTGTTATGATTATGTTATGTTGCGACTATTTTACAGGAATAAAAAAATCCTTAATGGCCTGATCCAAAACCCACTGGAGGTGACAAGAGTTCTACTAACTTCAGTGGGCTGTGCATCAGATCTTACATTGTGCACTATAAAGAGTCTAAATAAGTTGGCTTTGTCTGTCTAGGCTCAGCCAGGGAACATCATGGACCCAGCATACATTCCATGTAAATGAAAAAGAAAAAGGAGCTGTTAGGGCAAAATTGCATTATATATTAGGGTAAAAGAGAAAATGCTGCTTTATACTGGGATTCCTTATAAATAAATAATTTTGAAAACCTGGTCAAGCCATGCTGATTAACTAACTGGACTATCATTTCTTCCACCAGCAACATGCCTCTGCAGACTTGTAGGGTCAAATCTAACAGTCTGGAAAGAAGGGTTTCCTTCTCTTCTTCTTACTTTTCCCCTCCTGAGATTTACATGGTGATATACTCCAAGTGCAGTCCTGGTCTTCAGATAGCATGCTGCAAGGACACAAAAATATGTATTTTTAAAGGAGGAAAAGACAGAGTGAGTTAGCAGTGAGCCTTGTGAGTTTAAATTATTAATTCTACAGATCTAATGGATACATTATTTAGTGGCACTTGTTCTCTTAACATACAGCCCTCTAGATTAGTCGTTCAATACAGTTTTGAATCAAAGCACTAAGTTTCTAATGGCACCAGTCATCTGTCAATCTGAACTGAATTTTTAAACTGGGTTACCTGAATCAATGCAAGTTAGGATCTTTCATTGCCAGGAAATGGGCTCTTATTTGCCAAAGTTTCATGAGGGCAACAGCATCTCTGCTTCCTTGAAGTGGTACATAAAACAGGCAGGCAGGAACAATACTTTCAGCAGTAGACAACTTGGTAAATACAACAGCAATATATGACAGTTTTTAAAAAGACTGGGATACCTCCTCTCTTCTGCATCTGTGTTAGGAGAGAGAAGATCTGAGAAGTTCCCTCAAATTTTTGTGCTGGGGGTAGCTCTCAGACATTACCCATGGATGTACTGGTCTCACTGACTTGTCTCTGGATTATGGGCTCTCTGCTGGAGTCTTGAGATGTCTTCTCCATCAAGCAGCTACTTCCTAGCAGATCTTTAAAAGGGGTCCAATACATTGGGCACTAAACTGTAAATATATGCTGCAGATAACTTCAGCTTATTTGCTGATCATGTCTTGGACACTATTCAGGACTCCAGTGGGCAGAATCTATTGTGGGGACATTTCCTCCATACACAGGTGAAAAAGCTTGACCAGATTTTTTAATGTGGCTTGCTAAAGGAATGAGGCTGAAGTAATCACATTGCTTTTGTAAATCTACATGTGTGTCTCTGCCCACTACTCAACATTTGAGCTCACTGGACATGTTTGATAGACAGGTAGCAGACTTTAAACTCTTATGTTTTTACAAATCCAGTAAAAAGGCAGGTGATCAAGGAGGTAATTGGTTAGTGCCCTTACTAATAGAAGCAGCAGCAGTGTGAGCTCACTAATTAGGTGGACACCAAGAATTAATGTGGATAAAAGACAACAGGAATGCCCTGACCTCAGACATTGTGTTCCGTTTCCGGCAGGTCAATCCCTGCAGCCAAAGACAGGTAGGCTTCCTTGAATCTTTCTTTGCTACGGAAAGGTACAATGGGCAATCTAAAGATCTGGAGGCTGACTGTGTAATTCCTGTGATCTTGCTGGCCCTCGATTTATTCTGTCTGTGAAAGAGAGTCACTCAGCGAAATGGTAGCGAAGTGTTTTGAGAGCCTCAGGAAGGGGACAGCAGAGATGTTGAAAATAATTTTGCATACCCTTTGCTCTTTAAGAATTATTTGTAAGTTAGTAAGAAAAATGTAAGCATACACCTGTCCCTGCTGCAAAGTCTAAATGCTTCCTCCTTTTCTTTCTACCAGTAATTACCAATGCTACATTACTGCAAATATGCTTGATTTAAGACCCTACTGATTATGAAGCAGTATGAGTTAGTGCTTTCTGAGAAGCCTGGCTGTCTCTGTATTTTCCTTCAAAGCCATGCTGACAGGTGGTATTTCTGTGCCTTCCTTGAGGTGAAGTTCTAGCTCAAGTGAGATTACAGAATGGGTCAGAAGTTCACACTCCCCTACACAAGCATTAAAATATCACAATGTTTTGCATGAAATTCTGAAGTCACTAAACACAACTACCCTTCTCACCTGGGCTCTTATCAGAAGGTAACTCTACCCTGCCTGTACCCCTGGGGTTCAAGATAAATAAAGACAATGAGCTCCTGACATGAATGAAAAAAGTCTTGGACCCTGGTACATTAGCAGGAGTTTCTTACATTCCTTTCCTTCAGTACTTTGGATACCCTTCCTCATATCAAAACAATCCCTATCTCAGTCAGAGCTATGCAGAAAAGCTCGTATCTTTATTCCAAAACCTCTTACTAGATTCTCCACTTTTCCAGTCGACTCACTCCCACTTGCCTAGACTGCAGAGAACCACTGGAGAGCTGTACAAAAGATATGTGCTTTAGATGATGTTTTGTTGCTCAACTGGGAAGCAAAATTCATGTGACCTCTAGTTCTGCCCTGAACAGCACTGTAAAGCATCACCCAGACACTAGAGATAGTCTAAAAGCATGTGCTGTAAGAAGCTGCATATTGTTTCAGACTACTATGCAGCAAACCCACCAATGGAGTAAGAATACATGATTCCCATGGTAGCATGAAGTAGAATATCACGTTGCAATCCAGTTAAGAACAGGGTTTGGGATACCCGGGGTCTCCTTCACTTAACTAAGGAGGTCCCAGCCAAGGATTGTTTCCCTGTATCCTGCTAGTGGGACTCAAATAAAATCCAAAGACACCAAGCCTCTTGAGTTATCAAAAAGTAAAACAAAACATAATTTGGAGACTGCTCCAAAAATTTGGAGACTGCTCTGAAAACACAGATCTTCAATTACTGGAGACAAATTCAATTCACTCACTGACAAAATTATCAGCTTTCACTGCTCAAAATACTTAGACAGGAAGACTTACTCCAAATCCATTCAAGTCAGTGGAAAGGCTACTAAAAGGCTTCATGAAAGAATACAGAAATGGTGGTACTGGGTCAGAGCAAACAGCCATCTCTGCAGCATCCTGACAGTGACATTTTACAGATGCCTAGGGGGAGCGTGTAAGAGAATGCTAAATTCAGGGTGACATTTCTCCCTTTACTGCCTTCCAACTCAGGCAATCTGCAGCTTAGAAACTCTCTGAGCCTGAGATTATACCTGCATCTTTGCATTTAAGCTTTCTTTTGTAACTTCTCTGGTTGCTGTTTTTTGGTATCCATTGCAAACAGCAGGAATAAATTTCTCAGTTGCATTGTATGTCATGTGGAAAAGTACCTTCTTGTATAAAGCTGCTTTCCTCTGATATCCCTTGATCTCATTCAGAAGAGACATCAAATAATCACTCCTTGTTTACTTCCTTTCACTGCCTTTAACAACCTGCCTTCAACTATCAGATTTCCCAAGCCGAAGAGACTGAGGTTTTTTCATACCTTTCAGCCCTTCTCCATTATTTTTTTGTCTACCACATCATTTTTGAGACAAAGACATCAGAACTATAGGCAGAATTCAGGATGTGGTTCACCGCTGAGCGTCACCTGTTATTAGGTATCTTGCCATTTACTCTCTAACCATATTACAGCAAATTAAGGTCACACGCAGGCTGTGGCACACAGCTCTCTGCACTGTTTCAGTTCATAGTGATGTCTCCTTGCAGAAGACAAATACGGCTCTCCTCTTTCTGCAGTTCTTGACAGACAACATGCCTATGAGCACATATGCATGGCTAGGCTCAGTGGTGACACAAATACTGGTTTAGGTTACATCTGAGCAAGCAGTGAAAGTGTAATTCAGTGCAACAGACTGGCAAGTCAGGAATGCAGGAGAAACTGGTAGGAGAGGTTAAAAGTTAGAGAATGGAGTAAGAAGAAATTGGGCCTAGTGTGGAATGGGTGACAGCCCCGATTCAGCACATGCTGCAGCTTAACACTCAGTGATTCCTCAGTATAATAAGGAACCCACCAGTTTACATTGATCAAAACATACAAGTTTTATTGCTGGGCTGTTAACTCTAGTGATGCAAGTGATGGCTTCCCCTTGTCTACATTCAGGGTTATGACTGCAGAAAGTAGATGATTTCCAAGTGTTGGGTGGGCCCCGTTCCAGCCTATACACGTGTATATATATACACCTTAATGTAAGTTTGCTAAAGACAACATGCTAGTATTCAAGACAAATGAGGCTCTCCAAGGCAGCAGTACAAGCCCAGAGTTGGCCTAGCACTGAGTAGATCTTCAAAACGAAGTGTCAGTGCTGTTTCTTCCATGCACACGTAGGTGTCTCCTGCTGTTCTTACTGTGTTACCATTGCTCTGCAACTGAGTAAACCAAGGAAGGCATGCAAGGAAGCTTAGGGCTCACAAGGTATGAGCTTTCTGAAAAGTGAAAGGATCTTCCTTTTTCTGAGTCCACCAGTCGCTGCTGATCTTACTTCAGTCAGATGTGAAACAGCCTTTTGGGTGTTCCTGTGGTCTGTGAATTGTTATCAGATACAGGTCCATGATCTCATCCACCAGATCCTGGGCAAAGACAGCTTTGTGGGCAGTCTACTCCAGGTCACTCCCCTTAGCAGGCTATCTGAGTGTCACAGACAATGACAAGCTACTGCAGGGATGAGTTATGGGCACCATAAATTATTGTCATGTTCCTTCCTATTCGTTCCACAGTTCATAAGCAACAGATTTGGCTAGAATAGTCCAACTGAACTGCAGCAATGTGCATGTCTAATCTTGCTGTCCTACAAGGAAGTATAATACTTATTGAACGTATAATTACTGCCAGTGTTTGTTCAAAGTGGGAATTTCTCACACTTCCTCTCTGCAGATTCTGTACCTCAACACCACTGACTAGTGGGTTTTCTTCTGGCTGAGAGGCATGTGGGGTACCATGGGAACCCTCCTCAGCTCTGCTTAAAGCACAGGACTTAGTCCCTTTCCTAAGCAGGACAGAACAAGCAGTAGGCTTGGGTAATGAAAAGCCAGAAGAGATGTGGGAAAAAAATGAATAACTTTGGCTGGAATTTTTAATAGGGCATATGGGTTTTGATATTCAGAGGCCATATTTGATATTTCAGAGACTGAAATTCAGCACATTAGGCACTGACCTTATCAAACTAGTCTTCTAGAAATACCATTCACAGAGAGTAAATTACTTTCCAATGAATGCTGCAAAGGATGAACAACTAAAGACTACACTTGAACAAGAGCTGAATGGAGACTCCCATGACGAGGAAGGCCTGACGTCTGTGACTTCGGGCAGGAGAAGGAAGGTTCCTTCTTGGCTTGCAGATCTGCATTTCCAGGATGCACTGACAGCCCCTTGGAGCAGGCGAGGAGTTTTTCTGAAGAAGACTTCAGAGCCAGCTGAGCCTGAACCAAGTTTCTGTACCAAGAAGAAAAGTTGTGCAACAATTGATAGAGATTCTGTCCTGTCAACCTGACTTGCATGTCTCAGGTTTATTGCTTTCCAGAAGCTCAGACCTGGGACATTGTGGAAAAACTTCCAAGGCTCATCCAGCCCCCAAACTCATTACACATTGCATCTTTGATATGGTCAGCAGGACCATGGGTAAATCAGAACTAGCTAATAAAATTTATCAAAGGGTGAATACACAAGTTAACACCCTCTCTGAGAGGCTCCAGCAGTCACAAGAGGACAGATGAAGTACTAACACAAATTAGAAATGACATGGTAAATAGCAAGCACTAGGGAGAAATACACAGGGATATGGAAGGAGAATAAAAGGGTGGTATCCTAGTGGTAATTTGCAATGAGACTTGTTATCCTTTAAGACCAAGAAAAGCCACGAGGAATGTCAGCAGGAGCCAATACTTATCAGGTAATATGGTAGCTGATGAATTTCATGTGGATAAAACACATGATAATGAATCCTGGAAGGGTCAAGCTTTTCATACATATTGCTGAAGTCTAAACTAACTTTCAGGAAAAATGCATGTGTGGGTCATGAAACATCAAACTGTGCTTCATGGTAATCAAATAAATCAGTTACAGGGCTGACTCATTCTATTAAGGCTATTTGGTATCATTTTACTAACATTGAAGCATATATATTTAAGTTAGCACATAAGTAATCTACATTTACTTCACAATAGCAGAGATTGCAAAGTGGCTGTTTGTAAATAATCATGATCAAAGTACAAATGGATGTGAGATAACTGCATGGAGCATGCAATACCATCCACACACCAGTGGTATGTCAAACTAAATTTTATACAATTTAGCATAAAATATAAATGTACAAGAGTAACGCCACAAAGGGGACTCAGATAAGCATAGACGGTGGAAAGGCCAGCTGAGTGTCTGTGTTCACACATTTTTGCATCAGAAGAATAAAGAAGATTGTCACTCGCATCGAACACTTTCTTAGAAACAAGGGCTCTCTAGGGGGTTACAGGGCAAAGGGAAGTAGTAAAGAGACTGCAAGGCGAGAAAGCAGGGTGAATCCACTAAACCTGCCCCTTAAGCCCTCACAAAACTGAAGGTACCATTCGGCCAAGAGACCTCAATGGAAACTATTCACTGAATACAGAAATTAATATCCCAGCAGTATGCTGAGGGCTTGCAGGCACCTGACAATGCTTCTATCTAATACAGATATTTTTCTTTAAAAAACATAAAAAAATCCTGGAAAGACAAAACTTAGGAAGACAAGCGATAAATGTTATACTGACTTAGTGCTGCTTACTTCCTTGAGGGTAGGATAGAGGTGCTTACAAATACTAGCTAGGTATAAAGTGCTAACTATTTCTAATAGCTGGCAGCTGGCACAAAGAAGCATTCACATTCACCGCACAGGGTCCCACTGTAGGGGAAGTGAAATACTGACTGCAATTAAATGTAGGTATTTGTGCCCTAGTTAATGTGAATGCTTTGAGTCAGTGTTTTCTGCCACTCCTCATACTGCCCTTCTTTCCCTCTACTTAAGAAAAAAAAAAAGCCTGGGCTGCTATCCTTGTCTGAGAAATGATGAGTAAGGTGGTAGAAGCAAACCGAGGAATTTACTGCTGCTGTCAGTTACAAAACTTGGCACTCCCAGTTTGAAGTGACTTGGTTTTAAATCTGTGAGGGCTGGACAAACCGAACACAAGCTGTACCAAAAAGAGATTCATGCTTACAACACGCAAGGAAAACTAATGAATGACACAGTAAGCTTCTGAATCTGTGACACCACCCACCAATACCCTACAGAAATGGACCTCAGTTCCATTAACTTTCCTGCAGTTCAATATGGCATACTTTAAGCTTGTGTCTGAAAATGTTGCACATGTTTAACCAGCTACTCCATTCCACTCCCCAGATATGTCTGCATTTCAGTGCTGCCTGAGGTGATCTCTATTTATAGTTTATACATAAGTTTGTACAGTGCATGGGAAAGCTTAGGGAAAAAAGGTTTTCCAACCAAAACAGCCAATAATAAATTAAACTAGTTGTTTTATTGGACAGTGCACATTACTACGGAGACATATTATTGCACAGAACATGTGCAACATATGTTGCACAACCTTAGGAAAGGATATTGATGTCCTAATTACTTTTGTCCTATTTTGCTAATAAGCTTACAATTCATCAGCATAAGCACTGATACTCATTTGTTGAGTTTCTTCACTACTATTCCAGATATATGAAGGCAAGTCAGTTACATTGCATTTAGAGCGAACGACTTTCACCCATAGCAAGCCAAGTCAAAATTACATTTATGGTGACTTTTGATACAGTTATGACCACCTTCGTATCAGATTGTAAAACAGTAATTGGCTATCTTCTCCTCCTTACAAAGTTAAAAAAAGAAATGTTGGACAGATTATGAGTCTGAAAATTAGCACCTGTAGATTCCATTACCTGGAATCTCGTGATCTCTGTGCACTTGGTCTTGCCAATGGAGAAATTGAGGGGCAGGAAAAAAAAAAAACAAATGGCCTAAATTAAAAAATCTATGGAGCTGCAAGAGCTTCCAGAAAATCCACTGCTGCTAACACAGTCATTTGCACTTAACCACAAATAATAGCATTTTCTAAATTGCAAAATAAGAAAGTGCAAAAATTGCTCTTCTGGAAGACCTGTGAGCATCCTTAATAGAGACAGCTCTGACAGCCTTTAGTTTCTTATTCCGAAGCCCTTGCACAGACAAGAGCTGCTTACATTGGAACTGATGGTATTTTGCTTACCGTTGTGAAATGAACTATGCAGTAGATTCCAATGATGACAAGGCCAATGATAATTGATGCAACAGCAACCCAGAGTGCATTGCGACCCAGTCTTTTTGACCCTTCTATATCTCCTTGATTATAACTGTTTAAAGCCTGCAAAAGAGAAACAGAGTTTGTGACTTTTTTTTTTAAAAAAAAAAAACAAAACCAGAAATCTGTACACAAACCAATGTAACTGCTTTGAACTAATCGTAAGTTCCATGCATGTTGGTACTGTAGAAAGAACTTTGGAAAACAGTTATTTGCTTTGCAAAAGTAAACATCCACTGCTGACAGTCCAAGGCAACCAGGGAGTCCAGCTTTCTGCTCCACTCGTTTCCAGTGCATTTCATTGTAACTAGATGTGCTTTATTTTCAGTAGTGAGGCCATACTCATATGATTAGTTCTCTTGCACACATCAGTGTAAGAGCTGTCGTATCAGCACTAATCCACCCACTTTATGCAAGTGGTTTTTATCTCTGAAAATATTTCTGTAGTATATGTGAACTGTTAAGTGTATACAGCTGAACAGAAGTTGGCCACTTCACTAGCAAGGAAATAAACTCTTACCCTCTATATGACCATAAGCATGAAAAGGAGTATAAGCAAGCTGCATTTTTTACAGAAAGCCTCAGAAAAACTTGTTAAAGTGAGCTTACTAACCTCCTATTTTTCCAATGTTTTAATTTCAAAGCAATAGGTAGTTTACGGGTGATGGAAAAAATATAACGAAGAAAACTATATTATCTGAACAACACATCTGAGTGTCATCTTCACAGGCTAGAAATTTTGTCCCTTTGCATTTTTGGAACATGCTGACAATTATTATCATATATGTTCAGAGGTGTGCATCAGACATACAGATATTATCTCAACAGCCTAAGTTTCTCTCTATCCACCCATGATGTAGCAGATGCTTCCATCACATGCAAAGATTGCAAAGTGTGATAGGACCACTCTGATCTAGTCTTTTGTAAGATTGACTGCAGGATTTTCTGAGTTAACTTTTGTTTTAACCAGGGCATATTTTTAAAAGAAAAGATCCAGTGGACACTGAAATATTCCAGTATATGAGTCTAACACAGTTTGTAGTAACTATTTCCCAAGAATAAC
>VXAL01002474.1:9309-32412 GCA_013399475.1 Chauna torquata | reverse complement strand
ACCCCAAAAATGTGGGGGTTGGAAGTGTGTGTGGGGGGGAGGGGGGGCTGGATATGGGGACCTGATCAAATGAACTGTTCTGTGGACTAAATAATACAGGTTATCTTTAGAAAATGACTACATGAGGTATTACAAAGTTCTGTTATGAAAGTGCTCTGGTTATGAATCATTTTTTGTAGCAAAGGTAGAACAACAGTTAATTTAACAGCATGAAGATCTGAGACTGGAGAGCAGGAAACGAATGAACACTGGTGATAATGACACAAAGTTCAAGCAGCAAGCCCTATATGGGTCATTTTTTTCCCCCATTAAAAGCCAAATTCTGCCCCTTCTATGGTGATAGAAGTGCCTTCATTGTCACATACGCTTTATAGCTAGAGAGGTTTTAAACTTAATCCGAGATTATTCAGACAAATGGTTTTAAAGCAATTGAACTAAACCAAAAGAAAGAAGAGCTGTTCTGCAGAGAGGAAATTAATTCTAATACTTTGCCATCATTTATTTCTGTAAGAGCTTGGCTGAGATCCTTCAGGGTAAAGCTCATTTGAAAGGTCTTGATGAGAACAAGGGCAAAGGACCAAAGGCATTCAATGATTTCATTCTCATGAAGATCTGTCCCTTTAAAGTACAAGGGATCTTAAAGGTGATGTTGCCAATGAAATTCAGTGTAGGAGCCTAACCATGTTGGTTACAGGACAGCTTCAGAGTCATGCACCTCTCCCACATCAAGCACAGCAAGTTAGCACACTTTTGCCGCTGTATGGAAATATAACCATCTCAAGCTTAGGAAACACTAGCGTTGTGCCTAATGAGACGTGGGTTATCATTGTGCAAACAGGAAATCCTGCAGTCTGATCCAAAGCTGAATGGAAGATTTGACAGGTTGATTCATTAGCTTCCATGGGCTTTCACTCAGGTCATAAACACCACTACAGTAAGGTATCAAGAGTTGCTGAGATTTTCCTCAAAATGACACAAGGAATGTCATTTAGTTACATGACCATTATGCTATGTACTTTCAAAAATCTGTGCTTCTTTTCAGTTTAGCCTTAACACTGCATTTCGTATTATTTTAATGCTTTTCAATTTCCATCAACATGATCCCAGATCTAGTGGTTGCATTCTTTGTCCAGACGTGTATAACCATGAACGTATGGCTATAACAAGCTTGAAAAATGGAAACACCTCACTAGATAGCTTTGCTCTTTTTCAAAGAAAAGCACTCTGGCTGCTAAAGTATACTTAGACTTCATGGAATACCAAGCATTGTTGTCAAGCCTTTTTTCCCAAGCAGAAAAATAATTAGGGGGACATTAAGCAGGGACATTATCTGTATGTGTTCTGTCAATTAGTGAATACAGAAGTTAATGGGCTAGATGCATCCTTGGTGTTAGCAGTGCAGTAAGATCACTCATGCCAAGGCAGTCCCAGAGTAACGAAGCCTATATTCCTAGAATTGCATCTCATGGATAAGTACAGGTACTTATTCTCTGGTGTCTAAGAAAGGCTGAGCTGCTGATGCACTTTTGCCCTTAAAGAGAGTACTGATACATCTCTTCCTGGCAGCCTACATGCCTAAACATTTCTCCATTACAGTTCCCTGAAGACTATCTCTAATACGTCTGCTTTGCTGCCAAATTTTGTTGAGGTTGGCTAGTGGACTTAAAGGATATAATGGGGAAAGGGGGAAGAGATGAAGATGAGAGACAGATACAAACAAATAAGATGACTGCCCAAGCCTTGTTTCCTTAGAGTATCAGGCTAGCTATACCTGATCATTCAGGCAGAAGAACAGTGGCTGTACTGAGGCACAGTCACCTGATTCTCCACCAACGCAGCCTCCTGTTACAAGGGGTGGCCGGCACAGTTCTTCTTGCCCAAGTTACTCCACCGTTCTCAACAGTCCTGTCTACAGGACAAGAGCTTTCTTAGGTGTTCTCAAAAAAACTTTCAGGAAGGTCAATAAAAGGAAAATGGCCTGGCTTGGACTTTAGCAGGCTGACTTCTCTTCCTGCCTCCGTCAGCAACTATGAATAGGACCGCAGCTACAGGGAGAAATACTGGAAAAACATCACTGACACCCCAGCCCTGACTTTGTCCCCCCCGCCCCGAGGACTAGCTTTCCATGACATCTAGAGAGTGGTCCTGCAAACATTTGAAACTCAGATCCCCATACATGCGGTCTCAAAGCAGGGACAGAGTTGTAAGCAAGATATGGCAGCATAAGCTTGCAGTTCTGTAGCATTTTGCTAATGTATTTCGGAAGCCTGGAGAATGTCCATGTGATTCCTGCAGGTAGCACATAAATAATTCACCCTGTGCACTTTAATAAGTAATGTCATTTTAATACAAATCCACGATGAAGAGGAGGAAAATAGCATTAATGATAAAAGGATTTGGGAAAGACAGGAAGGAGACAAAAGCTTCTTTATTAAGAAGCTTAAATGAAATGGTGTAATTTAGACAGCATTCAAGAAAAAAATAAGAGGTTTTGGGGAGTGATTAGGGTCCGATGTAAAGCTCTTTGAAATTAACTTGCTTCCACGTACTTCAAAGAGCCCTTGGATCAAGCCTACAGTTTTCAACATGGAGACGACTTTAACTGTTAAAGCCTTAAATGTTACATCTGTGTTTATTTGCAGCGGCTATGCAATATATACAGAATAGAGCATCTGTGTGCAACATTTGGTCTAACTTCTACAACAAATTTCAGCCATTTTCAGCCTAATACCATATGATTTCTCAACTTTCTGCTACCTCATTCTCTGTGAAGCCAAAAACTAAATTAAAGCCACAGTTCCTCAGCTGCTTATTTACCAGAGCAATCTCAGTGACTTTACCAGGATCACACACATCTATTTATAAAAGATATTCTCAGTTCAACAATGAAGCAACTTAATTTCACGTGAACAGAAATTTGCTGAATGAGCTACAAACTATTAATCCCTTTTAACGTGCGTTTTCTGTTCTGCACCCACAGAAGACCACTTATGGCAAAAGGAGAAAGAGTACTAAATTACTACAGAAATCTTCCTCCACATCTCTTACAAATCTGGGCAGACCAGACTGAGGTGCTCTGATCAACATTTTCTATGCTGTGCATGAGCCAGGCTGTAACAAACCTTATTTGGCTGTGCCTGGAAATGAGACACTCAGGTCTCCAACTCAGACCAAAGGAAGAATGAGATGTGCTGGCTCAGTATGACTCCTCACTGTGAACAACAAACAGGGAAGGAGAAAGAGAAGGGACTGGGGGAACAACTTGGAACCAGGCTTGATCTCCGCTTTTTGGCAAATGAAACAGGGCACAATGAGAGTTTGTTCTGCAGGCCGTATAGCTGTATGCAAACGCCATACTTCTGTGACTCTGGGGACAGGCTGAAAGTGTCATTGTAGAGGAAAGGCATAACTAGTTTGCAGAGATGAGGGGTGTGTGAACATGCTTAAGAACAGCTGATGAGCCTTGTTGTTTAATATTACTGAATTAAGTACAAACCGTTCCATATGGTGTTACGTCCACGTACCTACAAGCTACTTAGAAAAGCCACATGGAGTTAGATGACCAGTCTGCCACACAAATCTTTGAAATAAAGATAACTGAAGGTGCTGTACTGAGAAAGGCCAACAAGGTTCATTCAACTACCAGCCCTCCGTGATGGTATTAGAAACATCCACCTGATTCATTTTTCGGAGTTGTCCCACAACTGCCACCCAGCTCCAGTTCCATGTGTCAGACACAGCCAGTCCACCTGAAGCCAGTCCTCAGATATAGCTGGCAGTCCACTGCCAGCTAAGTGTTGTTTGAGCTCATGACAGGGTGAAAGACACCACTGTAGATAAGGAAACAGAGCTCAGTGGTACACTGCCTAGCCACAGCCTTGCCCCAGGGAAGTCTCTCCTGTCACAGGAGCCTCCTGACCTGGCATCTGCACTTCACCCTCCTATCTTGATGCCTGTGGTCTCACCTATGTGAGAAAGAATAGGGAAAGTCTGATCTAGGCACCTCTGGGTTTGAGTGAGCCTACTGATTCATTGTACAGCAACACAATACAGCTGCAGGAAGCAAAAGGAAGCAGGAGAACTGACAGCATCTGAGTGTAACGGCAAAAGAGTACTGAGGAGAAATCCCACAGCCAGGAGTCCTAGCCAGGATGCTGGGGAAAACAGATCTCCATCTGCTAAAACTGCAAAGCAAACCTTACACCTACAAGTGACCAGGAACTAGTTTGAGGGGGCAGCTCTTAAAATGCCAACATATCAACGCACTGTGGCCATTAACTGTCCATTTTGTTAGCTATCCTCTTACCGCTGTCATAAGAAATAGATTTAACAAAGGAGGTAAGGAACAAGAAAAGTTTATTATCACAATTGGGAGGGCCTGGGAGAGGCTGATTCCAAAAATAAAATCAAGGAGATAAGATCTGGAATGGTAAGATTTGTGCCCCCAAAGGTGAGAAAGCAGTGAAAAAAACAGCGCTAGAGCTGTAAGTGGGGCAACAGAAGAGACTGAAGACAAATCTGTCATTTAATTCGGGGGTGTGTTAGAGCCCAGACTCTACTTTTAGTGTGAATGCTATTTTCATTGTCTGAATTGAGAACACTTAAAGGACACAGACAAACAGGGTGCTGAACCATGTCCCTTTGGAAGCCAACAGGACTTTTCCTTCCAGGTTCATTCAAGGCAGTGGAAATTATTATAGAGAATTCTGCTTTTACGGGTCTGTACCTCTTCTGACACAAGATCTCAGGCAACCTGTGCAGACTACAAAGGTATCTTTTGCAAGAAAAGAAAATAACCCACTCTAGTGTTTCAGCATTAACCCTTATCAACTCTGGGAAACATGCTGAGAGAGAGGAGGATGTAGGTCCCAGCAGAAGTGGAGATAAAAGCAGCACAAATTAAAATGCAGAACCTGGAGTTGAGGTGAATGGAGTAGTTACAGGTTACAGCTCCATAAGGCAGGAGAATAGGGCTGTGGAAAACAAATTCAGATGTTATTTTCATGGAAAAGGTGAGATTTTAAGTAAGAATAATGTTGAAACAGAAGGCATTCACACACAGTGGAAGTTATTGGTTTAGTTTTGTTTTACTCCCTTTAAGGGAATGGGCAGCTGCGACCTGCACAGACTGTTCAGCATTCAGGAAGTGCTCTTCCCACCCTGGTTTCTATATATCCCATGGAGACAATTACTTAAGCCTGACTCCAAACGCCTGCATGAACTTCAACTAGGGCGTGGGTAGACATTTCTTCATATGGGGTGCAAAAATCTTTAGAGGCCAAATTCTGTCCTTGACAGTTAACTTCTGTGCAGCCCCAGTGCTTTGGAGAAAGTACTGTCACAGTGAACAGATGCCCACAGCCCCAGATCATCAGCTCTCATTACTTTATATAGCACCCTAAGTGTGCCCTGAAAGAAAGGTTGCTGGGAACCAAAACCAGAAGATGTGATCTTCTCAAATCAAAGAAAAGAACATATTGTATAATTAGTAACAAAAGAAACAAATAGAAAAAATTAAAATGACAGCTAATACTTCATTTTTCTGGACAAAAATTGTGAAGAGGGCTTTGGAATGGCTTATTTGAGTAAGTTTTTTAAGCATGTAACTCAATATCAAGGTGTGATTTCTGATTAATCTTACTAGTTTTAAAAGCGTATGTTTGTGTATATTTTGGATATAGGTAATTACTCTAATAGCTAATTGCAAAAAGAAACAGCTATATTTTTGCTTACCTTTTCAGCCTGGCTGTCAGACAAAAGGATGAAAATACACAACATGTTTTAAACCCTTTTCAGCTCCTAAACAACAGAAATACATTGCAGTATTACTGATTACACTGATCTATATCCTATTAGAAAAGTCTGGACCTGACTGCGCATCTTTTAATCCAGAAAAGAAGATTCTGTTCTAACAGTCCTTTCGATTTTAATGGGACTGTTGCGTTATTAAGGACTATGCAAATGAATTACATAGGAGTAAGCTTGTTCTCTCAGCATACTTGGTACTTAATTTCATAACGGTTTTTGCCAACAACCTAAAATCATCATTGTTTTGTCTACTTTTCTTACAAATAAAATCTGCATCACGCTAAAAGGCCTGTTTACTGCAAAAAAGTGACACTTTATCAAATTTGATTAGTTGAAGCAGAAAACACATCCACTCCTTTGCAAATCTGATTTCTGCTCCCCAGCTGCCACTTTCACATATGATTTGTATATCCAATTCAGTGTGCAAGTTAGTTGATGCAACAAATCCAATTAACTGGGATAAACTTTCCTCCCTCACATAGCCTGACGTTGAAAACTTGCCTTGAACTGCCTTTCCCTCCACACTTTATGTCTGATAAATTTTTGAACTGATACCTGCTGGGATAGCTGTATGGTCCCCATGATCGAGCCCTTTCATGCTCTCTGCCTCACCTAACTTCGTCCACACACGCTGGGGACAAGTGTTTACAGAAGTGGTTGGCCGCCCGTTACCCAGACGACTCCTCCAGCTCCCCTCTGCTCCTGCAGCTCCCGGCGGGGAGCGCCACGGCCGGAACGGCTCCGGGTAGGAGAGGACAGCCGGGGGTCGCCCTGCCACACACACCCAACCCCAAGCCGGGGGTCGCGGACTCGGGCTGGTCCCTGACCGGCGGGGTGCGACTCACCATGACGGCGAAGACGAAGGCTACGATGTTGACGGGATAGGCGGGGCAGAAACAGGCGAGGATGCTGAGGAGCAGGTAGTTCTTGGGCCGCGGCTGCGGCGGACCGTCGGGGAGCTCATCCTCGATGTTGGTCTCGGGGCTGTTCTCCAGAGCCCTCTTGATGTCGGTGCCGGCGGGGAGCGCGGACATGAGGCTGCGGCGCGGCGGGCGGCCGGCTCGGAAAGCCCAGCGCCGCGCACCGGGCACGCGTGACCTCCCGGCGGTGCCGAGCCAAGGGAGCCGCCCGGTGCAGCGCGGCGCCTCCCCGGGCCGGGCACCCGGCGGCACTGCAGGGCGGGGGTGGGGGGCTGCCCGCAGACACCTCCTCTTTCTGCGAAATGTTTTAACGCGGCAGCAAATTCAACGAAGGAATCGGGGGGAAAAAAAATCATATAAAAAGAAGCCGTCGAGGGTTTCCAGCACCGTGTCCCGGCTGCGGCTGGCTGGAGACACAGCGGGGGTTCCCGGGCTATCCCTGTCCTGCCCCCAGGAGCCTCCCCCGGGGCGCGCCGCCGCTGGCACGGAGCCACACGGCGCTCGGCTGTTGCTGGGTCTTCTGAAACCTTAATCGCTACAGTTAAAAGACTTTAACTGTGTTTGCATTATCCCCGGGGAGAACTTCTCTGTATCGTTAGATTCTCATTTCTGGTGTCAGTGAGCTCCATCAGCAAGTGGCATAAAGTCTGCAAAGGCATTTTCTTTGATCTGGGCTGGGATCAAAGGAATGCGGAATTGATGGGAATTTGCCATCTAACCCAAGCGACTTGCTAAACTTAGTAAAAACATTAAAGATTGGCTGAAAATAACATACTTAAAGAGTTTGGTGGCTCAGGCCCTGAGTATTTTGGCCAATTTTTAGCAAGTGATTCAGTCCTTACTGAACACCTGTAAGGTGAAATCCACTTTGGGGGAAGCTTGAGGGGGAACATGGAAATCAGTCAACCAAAACCAAAAACCGAACACAAATCAAGCATATAAAGATCTGCTTCCATCATGGCTTTGAATTTGGCGAGGAAAAGCGTGATAGCGTGCATCCAGAAAGGAACAGGCTCTGACTGTGCCATGTACCATAAGAAAAAAGAACTTTATACCTGCATGGAGATTCAGCAAAATGGAGGCACTTCCAGGCAGATGAAGGTTGGAATTGAATATCTGCACCGTGTCTGGCTCCTCCTGGAAGTACTTCATTAATTCAAGTTACAGCAAACAGTAAGTTGTGCTTAGAGCTTTGTGGATGAGGTACCTTTATCACTGGGATTTTTGCGATTGACTTGAATGGAGCCAGTGTTTCCTGTTTCTGGATGTCATCCTACAAGCTGTAATGCAGTCAACACAGTAAAGACCTGTATAACTGCAGTATTTTTACTTCCATAGACATTAATCATCTCTCAGGCTGCATTCCTGGAATATAACATGGAATGAGAAACTACTGATCTATCAAAACGTTGAAATGAAAGATTCTCTATCTTTAGGAAACAGTAAGAAATACCAAAGTTACATCTGCTTGCCAATTTACCCATTAGTGTTCAGACATAGGCTCTCTGTAGCTGTAAAATCTCTGATATGTTCTCAGGGGACTTTAAACATACACCAGACAAGCTCAGAAAACAGTTTGCATCACATTGCACAATCACTATTAGAATTGATTTCAGTAGGGATAGGAGACCATGGACTTACCCTCTGCAAGTGATCAATATCTTTCAGGGCCACTCAAGCCTTTAATCCATGAAAGCACTTTCTGGGAAACATTGTAATGGCTTAATGAGTTTGTCTCATTTTAGCTGAAATGCTCACAGGTAAATAAGAACCTGCTATCAGGCATGTGAATGAAAACACCTCGCTCACGTGGGACAAGTTGAGCCATTAATTTTGAACATAAACGGGCACAACAGAAAGCTGTGGGCAAACCATCTCTAATAGAGAAGGCAAAGTTGTGTGCAGAGACTAGCCAGAGAAGGTGATTCAGAGACTGGTGGAATTACCAGCCACACCAGCCCAACAATTTTCCTCTGTGGCCCATGAACTATAGCAGGAATTTACGCTCTGTTAAGTTGGACTATGTGAATCCCTTCCCAAGTCTCTCAAAGACGGAGACCTAAAAGTAGAAGCTGGAGTTCCTTGTGCATTTCTAGGAACAGTAAAGTCTAATTGTGCAAATGATGCTACTAAGGCATGCTAATGGATTGGAAAGGAAGTGGGAGACAGCAAGTGGTGAGATGCGTGGAGCTATGAAAGATGTTATAGATATTCAGGGGCAATTTGTGATAATGAGAACTCATTAAGAGGTTTGTGAGACAAAGGCTCTGTCATAAGGCAGTTACTGTAGCTGAATTTAGTGGTTTGTTTTATGTAGAAGATGGGTTGAAAACCAAGAAATATATCATGTTAGAACAAGATTGCTTAAATTTTAAATGGCACTGACTTGTAGCCACTTACTGAGGTAAAGAAAAAAAAGATTTTCAGCCAATAGCTTGGTTTCACATACTGCAGTGATGGAGGGTGGTTATATTCCTGAGAACCTGGGAAAGGTTCTTACCTCAGAGGGAAGAACCACCATGCTGAGATGGCTCAGTAGAAAGCTGTGAAAATTATTTAAAAGCATTAACTGAGAGTTTTAAGGTGTAGCTCCATGGAGAGGAGTCATAAAAACAGCCCTCCAAGAGAATGAGTCAGAGCACCCAATATACTTGCTTGCAGCCTTGCACTTCAAGCTGTCTTGAAAAAGAAACCTAATTTTCTGTCTGATCACTCTGCACAGTAAGTAGCTCATGAGTAAGGCAACATGTTGGATAGATGGCTTATCTGATGGGCAAAGCAGATGGGCTAGAGACATGCAGTTTCAAGATTTTTTGTTAAAGGTCTGCTTCCCCTGATTTTGGATGGTACTGTAGATTGACAGCATGATTTATCGTAATGTGGAATATGGTCTCTCCACCACGCTTTGCTGTACCGCTGACTGGTAGAGCTCTCCTCAAAGGCATGTTCATGGCTCACAGTTGTTCTGAAAAGAAGTTCTAATGTCTGCACACGCACGTCAAAATCCAGATAAAGAACAAAAATGACAGTTTAATGCTCAGAGGCTGGTTGGGGCTGATGTGTATGTCCAGACAACATGATACAAGCAGCTTCCTCATTGGTTCTCCAGAGCATTAAGGGAGCAGAGTCTTTGCAAGTCACAAAGAACTCTTCTCAAGTGCACTCGATGTGTAAAGTCATGCCAGAAGGAGCAGGTGAGACCTTGTACTGGTCTGAGAGGCTGGTCAGATAGGCTAGGCTTCCCTAGCTTAGTGTAAGGTAAGGTAGGCTTTTCTAGGAATGTAGTTCTTTCTGGAACAGTGTGGCAACATGTCACGAAACTGGCCTTACATGGGACTGTGTCTGATGAGCAGTCAGTCCCTATGGCAGCAGAGCTGGTGAGGTTCAATAACCTCCTTTCAGATCATGCTATCTGCACGCACTATGGCAAAGATGACTGCATTGCCCTTTTCCAACTGCTCTTAGAAAAAAAAAGAGAGTAACTGAAAGCTTTTAAGAGAGCACAGCATGCCCAACAGAGGAATAGTAACCTGACAGTATTGCAAACAGTGTCCTTCTAAACAAAGTATTTGGTATTTCTCAGTATGGTCACACGGCTGCCTATCATTGCCTCCATTTCCAACCCTTCTGGGTTATCAGGCAGAAAAAAAAAGACTACAGGAATAAATAAAGGAGTCCTGTGAATAACACTTCTTATTTATTCCAAGAACTTACTCTCTGGCTAGATTGTGGACTCAAGCCATTCTGAATATAGCAGACAAGATGTTCCCAGAAGCCTTTCTCCACTCAGACTTAAAAACCACTTTCAGGGAAGGAGGTCACAATAGGTCAATGGCCACGTAAAGCTCCACGCTGAGTTCTACTTATCTGAAGAAAAAATTCTCCTAAGCATCTTCCAACGTTTAGACATATGTTATCCTTCCTGACAGAACTGTAAACCTGCCTACCTTGTAACCCAAAGGAAGAGAAAGCTATAAATCCTATATGTTTGGGTTTTTTTTTTGATAGCTAAAAACATCCCTATTTTACAAGTGGAACAAGCAAATTCACAGGGATTAAAGCTGTGTATACACAGCAGGACTGGTACTTCTGTCCTGTGGCTGAGTGTTCTGACTTTCCCACTCTCCCAAAAGGCAGATCACCTGGAGATGGGACATAGGAAATTGGATTGAAGCCTCCCATGGTCTGAACATTGGTAATTTAGTATTTCAGCTCCTTTCAATAACTGCTTGTACAGAAGTATTCTTCTACAGGGGAAAAATAATCGCCCCCCACTTTTTTTTTTTTTTTTTGAAAAATACAGTTTTGTATCTGGTCATTGTAGTCTTTATTTGTAAAATGCTGTGCATAAGGCCTATGCCTTTGACAAGGATGTGGGAACGTCCCTTCTCTCTTGCTGTTTATTCTCATGACTGTCAGGCCATTTAGCAACACTTCACAAACTTGGAAACTGTGGCTATGAAGGAACAGAGAATTGTATTATTGGATCCTGTTGCTAGCTGGGTATAAGGATATCTGTGTCACTCAAGCAACTATTGGAGGGAAATGACTCCCTGTCTGTTCCCAGTCAGCAATGCCAACGTGAACCTCTGTCTCCAGGGTCTCCAGCTTTTCCTCTTCGCAAACTTACTGCTAAGTCAGTCCTTTCCTCTGTACACTTTGTACGTTTCAGTCCAAATTTGCTTTGCTGTGATAGGTCTTTGCATACAAGCCTCTATTTATAGTGAACTGAGGTGAACTGTTTTTTTCTTCAGCCTGAACTTCAAGCTGCAGAAAACGTTCCTTTTTTTTTTTTTTTTTTAAGCCTTAAACCTAAACACCTCCATACTTCCACAGTTTGGAATGTTCAAGCTTTGGACCAGAACTCTGTACCTGGTGCTTATCATCAAGAGAGAAGCCATGATTTTGATTCTATATTGCAGTTAAGAGTTACAACAGAAGTTACAGAGAATCCTGAATGGGGTGAGATACATGAGAGGAGAGCTGCCCAGGTTGTCATT
The DNA here is from genome assembly GCA_013399475.1 of Chauna torquata. Taxonomy (NCBI): domain Eukaryota; kingdom Metazoa; phylum Chordata; class Aves; order Anseriformes; family Anhimidae; genus Chauna; species Chauna torquata. The sequence continues at coordinate 20,684 of VXAL01002474.1, read as the reverse complement.
GCTCTTCAGATAATCCTTTCTAACCTATATTATTTGGTTGACTCCTAGGAAACTTCTCATTACAAATACAGAATGCTTATGTGAGTGCGACATTTCGTCTTGGACTCAGAACAGAGTAAGGAATAAAGAAGTAGCCTCAGTGTGATAGCAGTGAACATACCACCATTAAATTATGGAAAATTTGGATTAAAATGGAAATTTTGTTAATGAGTTAAACATGGATAAAACAGGTACAGCAGATGACTAAGCAGTACTAAGGAATGCACGATGATTACAGTTTCAAAAAGTGCAAAAAGAAGGAAAGGTATTGGAATTCATTGTGTTGACCCCAACATAGCTACACCATGAAGGTCTACTGGCAGGCCTTGGGAGGTAGCTGTCGTACTTTTGGTTTTAGATGTTTTGGTATCTCCCACCTGCTGCTCAAGTGGTAATGTAGTTTGTATAGTGGAGCTTACGGATAGAAGCGGTTTGTACAGACATGTTGAAAGCACTAAGCTTACTTAAACATGAAGAGAAATGAGAGGGGAGGGCTTTGGGAGGCTGCTGTAGGCTACTTACTGCTATGTATCATTTAGAAATTCAAAATAAATATTTCTATCAAACTCTTCATCAGCATTACACAAAGGAAATTGTTGTAATAAGCTATCATAAAGACAGACATTCCTAGCTCTGAAGTAAGTTTCTGTATTGACAATATCACAGAATGCTCAAAAACTCCATTCAGGCAGTGCGGGATAATGACAAACGAATAACCCTTTATCCAGGAGACTGAAAGTAAGCTTGCTTGAGGGCCCTTAAGTTCCAATTGATTCAGTGGGAGCCTAGTAAGGGTGTTACTAATTTATGAGGTTGAATCAGATAGGTAGAGTTCATTGGTTTTCATACATATTAAATATTCACACAGTTATACTTTTCCTTAGACAGGGAGCTGCTGTATTATTTATCTGAATACTGCAGTCAAGATGTTACAAGAATAATTTTGATGGTGAATTCTCATCACCACAGTAGTGGGTGGTCTTACAAAGAAGACAAAGACAACTCATCTGAAAATTACTTACTTTCCATGAGAAACAGAAAGAGTCAACATCCGTGCATGGCACAAGGTGTTGAATCAAGAGGTATATCTGCCCTTTAACTCTGCCATAAATAAATGAGAACATTCAGGAATCAAAGGCCAAAATCCTGTTGGCTTTATTTTTGGCCAACTTGCACATATTTGCATTACACTGCACTTCAAGAATTAATTTAGACCTTTCCTTAAGTCTGTTCATATCGCTGTCATTATTTCTTCTAGTACATAACCAGTTAGGACACAACAGGGGCATGTCTCATCTCTTCTGCTTTTGAAGTGAGCAGGGTTTATTATATGTCATATTAAATATTAGAAAGTATACTAGCTGGAGGTATGCATGTTCCCTTCCTTAAAAATATGGATCAGGACTCTTTTTGCTATTGTATTTTTGTGAGTATTACTGAGTCAGCAGTGCCTGTGGGGCTGATGCATTATTCTAGCACTGGGACTAGCTTGTGCTGGTACTCTAATAGGTGTCGTGAGAAAAATGCTTTTCTTAGTTTAAACATAACTTTGCTATTTTACCCTTGCAGCTGTATATTCTTATTTTTTATTGTAGACTTTAACTGTGGGCTGTGGCTTTGCAAAAAAAGGTCCCTGATGAGCTGTTGCTTTGGTAAATTATTCATGGTAAATTAATGTGTGATCAGGGACATGTCCAGATAAAAATTCAAGTTTCCTTCACAGTCTGAGACTTTTTTCATTCACTGTTAAACTTCTGAAATACTATCATAATTTGAAGCCAAGAAATAAGTTGCCTGTGCAAACCTGCTAGTGCCTAAACACATGTGAAGATGTCTTTATAGGTTTGTCACGATCTATCCTTTTTCTATTCCATCTCCTGGCTTCTGACCTGCTTGATCTCATCATGTATCAACATCAAAGGATCTGTTAATGCAGCTCAGACAGCAATGGGTATCTGCTCGGTGCTGTGGGTGACCTGTGTTGTGCTGTGAGGAGCCCTTATTTTATCTCAGTGTTCCATTTTCCTGGAAATGAGTTCATATTCTTGGAAGTTTTTCTCCTTGTGATTGACAAGACAGTCTGTTGTAGCAGTCCCCTTGCAGCACTGAAATGGCAGGATCTATCTTACCTCACCTTAAACATCTCAAAGAAGATCATCAAAGCTCACCTGTGTCTGGCTTCTTTTAGAATCCATGGAGAAGGCAGCACCCAAAGAGAGTTTGCATGCCTTACGATTAAAGTTAGGGCAGATGAATTCCAGCCAGGAATTTGGCTTAGAAGTCACTTGTGAAGCACATTTTGAATCCACTAGCGTGCTAATAAGTGTTCTTAGCACGACTTGAGCAATTCTGTAACTTGTGAGGTATTTGTATTATCAAAGAAATGGCAATGGTAATTTGCTAATTCTTACTAGCAAATAACAGAAAACTGCTGTTTTGAATAATTTTCATAAAGTCTAATGTTTATGAAAGTGTTTTAGGATTATTTAATATTGTTTCATCTCATTCTGTTAATTAAGGCATTTGATGCAGACAATGAATTGAATTAGTTCTCACTCACCTCAGAGTGAGTCTGGAATCTCTTCACAGACTCCTCTGAATCAGCTCCAGCTTCACACAGCATCAAACAAGAGCAAGACACAGGCATGGCTGTGCGTATTGTTCTACGGCTGTACTAGGTCAGTAACGTTACTTACAAATAGAGTAGGGTTTGAACCAAAAGGCTAAATGCACCCATTAGGGTAAGTCTGGATCTGGATTCAGATCTGAACTTGTGGGATAATAAATTATTAATATACTTAGCACTTTTCCATTGTGTAGCATCCCATAGGACTCTCTCTCCTTTTCTCACATATATATGCATGTACTCTCCTTTCATTAAGGATTCCCAAGTACACTAATTAGAACGGTCATCTAATTTGGATCTGACTGATCAACACGTCTGCAACTTTACTTCAGTGGAACTGCAGTGGCATAGAACACAGTGGTGAACGCAGCCCACAATTCATTTAACTATTACATCAGGAGATCATTTAATGGGGGAAAAAAGCAACCAATACACTGTTCTGTGATACAAAACCCACCAGGAAATAACCTGGATGTACACATAACAGGACATTATTCTTTTTCCTCATTAATATATTACATCGGATGACAATTTCAAAAAAATGTGCTTAAGTGTATAAACTCAGTGTTCACTTTTGTCCTGTGATGTAAAGTCAAGTTGCAGCACTGATAAAACTGATTGACAGGAATACATCAAATTGATAAATATGCAAATACTCTGTTTTGGGACAGCATTGCCACACTAAGCCCTGTGGCCGTCAAAAATCCAGGTGCAATACGATCTCAGAAAAGATGCTTCTTTCAAAATGTGCCTTGGAGGAGTACTCAGAAAACTGAGCTTTAGCTTTATACCTCTAGTCAGGTGATTTCTCTTAGCCCCCTCCATAACTAAGAGAGAGAACTGCTTCTCCAGAAATGATCAGAATCCAGAGTACTTACACTAATTTGTGTGGGTGCCCTTGAGAAGGGCTTTGCATCCCCTTTGACTATAGAGAGGGCTGTAACTGTAGAGAAGGACTAGCTAACTAATGTTCCTAGCCTGTGACAGAGGAGTCTGCCCATTGCTCATCCCCACACAGTTTCCATACTAAATGATTGTTTTGTTTAATAATTCCAGTGTTTTCTCTTTACACTTCATGCATGAAAAAATCTGGTAATTCTCTTGCAGGATTTGGAGAGGGCTTCTCAAAAAGCTGAACAATATTCCGTCCTTTCTCATGTCCTGGATTGTTTTTACAAGGGTGCAGCAGGATACACTGCAAGCCTGCAGTTATCAAGTGTATTTTTTTTTTCAAAAGCAAAAGATTGCTTTTTGTCATTTTTATCACAGCCACTTAGATTATATGGGTCACAGTTGTTCCTCTTTTCCTACAACAAATGGGAACAGTTGGGCATTGTAATCTTCCTTCCACACTTTTTGTGTGGAGTTTTCATTATAGATCATATGTATTTCCCTTAGCTGCAACCTGCCCTACTTTGTAAATATGGTTTGAAAACCATAGGTAGGAAATAGCCTCTTAAAGGTAAGTATTTGTCAGAATATTCTGGGAAACATTCTAATAAATTATCTATGCAAGACAATGTTTTGATAACTGCTACAGTAATCTAGCACTGGAAATAAATTAAATACCACATTTTTCAACTATGATGGGTTCTTTTAAAAATTCACTACAATTTATAGTACAATGACTAAATCCATGATATATAGTTGGCTGTAATTTACAATGCAATGTACTACAACACAGCCACCCTAATAAAAAGCTATATAGATCATACAGAAAACAAACAATCCTTTGCCAGAAAAAAAAGGAAAGAAATGTCAACAAAGAAAAAAAGGCTTTCCTTCTCAGCCTTTCCCTCCTTCAGGGTCTAATTCTGTTCCTGCAAACTGCACTGCAAAAGTCCAGTTCAACAATGGAAAATCGGAATCTTGAAAACTGGTACTGTTAATTGTTGTTAATCAGGACCGATACCATTGAAAATAATGTAATTGTGTGGGGATGCTGCAGTAGTCAGACCAAAGCCTGCAGGAGATTTGTGCAGCTACAGCATGCCAGCTCCTTTGGAAAGCGTATTCTGATGGGAAAGAGTTAGCTTTGAGCTTGCTCTGGTTTGTGCAAGAGCAGACTCTTTCCCTCCCAGAGGAACATTTCCTTTCTTTCCCTTCTGCTCAACTGCAGAATAATTTAGGATCTGCCCTTTATTCCTAAGGACTGCCCTTTAGTATGCAAATGGCCACTTATCTTGACGAGCAAGAGTTGCTGCCAGCTGTGGTGGCTTCCTCAAAACATGGAACTCGGTGGCTGGTTCAATGAGACGTCTGCTGCTGTTTCCCTGCCCTTCTGGCACACCAGCAAAAGAGCACTCCCCTCTTCTCACTGTTGAAAGGTCTCCCGAATGAATATCCTTCCTGCTTACTGTTACCCTGATGAATAGACAAATAAAACTTGAAACATGCTACAGTGACACTGGTATGTTGGACCGTTACCCAACAGGCTCAACTTTTCCCTCCCTCTCCAATATTGTCATAAAACACAAGGATCAGGTAGATCAAAATCCATCTATGTTCCATCTTTGACATAGGTCAATAACAGATGATTAAGAAGGATGTGTGAAACAAGGCACACAGGCTGTTTCAGGCACCAGCATGTCCTTCCAGCTTCTGGCAATCAGCTGTTTAAGGACTTTTCAGGACGAGGTTAGACATTGATTTTTTCAGCCAGTAGTCAGTTAAATCAAAGCCAAGGTTTTGGTAAAAGAAAACAACGCCCCAAATATAGGGCTGCAGATTTTAAAATAGGAGGAAATGTATTTCTTACCAGAAGAACTGAGGAGTGAGATGGAACAAGCCTTGCTATCCCTTATGTTAGCTGTAACAAACCAGGAGAAGGTAAAATACCTGCTTCGAAAACCTTTTCTTCCAGCTTCTCTAAGTGATGAGCCTGGTGTGCTGGCTAAGGTAGCAGATTGTGTCAGGGAAGGCTATTACCTTCAAAGGTGCAATTCAGTTCTAGATAAAGTGGGAAAGATTAACCTTTACTTCCACTCACTGCATTCCAGGCTCTGGATGACCAGTCCTACCTACATATACATTTGGTGTCACTATTTCTGCTCTGATGATTCAAAATAGCTCTGATTTTATTTTCCATAAACCAACCTTTAACAGTACTCTTTCACGCTTCCCAGTAAAATGCCTTATGAAGGGGCCTCTGAGCCTTTTAGCATGCACAGAATCTTTGGAAGTCTGTAGACAGAGGAGTAGGATAGGGACTTCAGTGGGAAGAATGGGTCTGTGCAGAAACCTCTCTGCCACTGAACAACTGAAGGATTTGTCCAGATCAATGACCTTCGGTAGGAGTTCAGCACTGGTCCTTCTTTGGAAGCTGTTTTTAGGTACATAAGAAATCTCACAAGAGACAGGAAATTAAAGTTGGGGTATCTGAGAATCCTTCCCAGCTGCATTCCTTCTGTCACATCTTTTTTCTCTTTGATCACTTTCTTTTGGTGGTGGGCCAGCTTTCCTACTGGGAAGTGTCTTTTTATTTTGTGTAGGCTTGCTGCATAGCAAAAAGTATGGCTACAAACACAATGAATAAAAGATCAACCTGCTGGTTTTAAGATCAGCCTTTGTCCTTATCATAACAACCTATTCTGATTTTACAGTAATCAACACACAACAGGGTCAATCAGAATCTTTCCATTGACCTTCACAGAAGTTAGATCCAGGCCCAAATGTCCTGGGGTTTGTTAGTCTGAGCTTTTATCTTCTGCAACACCGCAACAGTGATATTTATTAAAACTTAGCAAAAAGAATTGCTGTTATTAATGTCTGAGGCCAAATATAGTTACATCTCTTTAACATGCAGGCATAGGGGCATTAATTTAGAAGACAGCAGAATAGAGTGGTGATACATAAAGCTGAAATTCCAATAAGGAAGACATACTGAGGTTTCTGAATACCCCTACAATGAATGTGACATTTATTTACAGTAAAACAGCCTATCTCCAAGAAAGACAGAGACGTTTATTTTATAATCCCTATTTATAAGAAGATGCTGCTTTTTATGTCCTAGGTAAAACAGCAGGAGTATTGCTGCTGATAAAAATGGATGGTTGGCTTCTTTTCTATCACAGTGAAATCCTTCCTGTGAAAAGAGTAGAGATGACAATTTCAGAACCACTGTGAAGCAGAAGGAAAGGGTTAGTGATGAAAGAGGCATGACTTCTTATTTTAATTGTTGGGTTTTCCTATAGCACTTGCCAGCCTAATAGCCAAGCAATTCTCAAACAACAGTAACTTTCTGCCTTGCTACTAGTGAGACCCAGGAAACGTTCTTATTTCAGTTTCACGAAGGTGTAATCTGAGGAGGGCGGGATTTGGATGACACTGGGAACATATCAGGCACTGGGAAACAGGATCAAGGTTCTCTGACTGAGAATTCAGTGTCTGAATCCCCCAAACATCCCTCCAGTGCGTGAACTAAGTGACCGACCCAAGCTTGCATGGTTCGTTTGGGCTAATGGAGTTTGTGAATGACTGGCCTATTAGCTGAAACTGTAAAGGACCAGAACAGAATGGGAGGAGGGGTGAGCAGACAGCACTAATCCAGCAGCTCCACCACACAGTCTGTTGACCTTTGGCAAACTGCTTGGACTCTTGGTGTATCCATCTTCAGTGTGTAAAATAGGTTACTTTGAACCTAACGTGCAAGGGTGTGCTGCAGGAGTAATTCAGAGACTGTGGGATGTTCACAGAACTAATCTCTTTTTATTGTTTCAGTCCTTCAAGTAAGGAGACAAAGACTCGAGTAGGGTTGAGGATCCTGCCTGGTCATTAATGAGGAAACTGTAAGATCATCAGGAAGCAGGAAAAGGGAAGCTGCTATCTTTCTACAGAGAAGCTCTTTTCCACCTCAAAGTAAAAGAAGCAGAAAATTTTTCATTAGGACGGTGCCAGACAAGGAGAAAAGATGATCTGCTTTCTTTCTAGAGGAGGAGTCCCTTTCATTACCTGGTGACAACAGGAGAGAGAAGAGCCACTGACAAACTAAATCATGTATATTTCATAGTATCACAAAAACTGCATTAGAGACTCCTAACGTTCAGAATTGGCATCCTGCTTTGGGAGCTCAAAGAACTTCTCAGACATTACCTAATTACATTTGGCACAATCATCTCATCTTACATGCAGGCAGACCCATTAGGTCATATGCTCAGCTGGTAAAAGTGCTGATTTCAGCATTGCTGATGTACTCCAACTGGGAACAAGTCTATTACCATTTCTTATACGTGAGAAAAACTCACAACCTTCTCACTTGCATCTTCCCTATAGTAAGGAAGGGCCAAAGTGAAGGTTTCACCTTGTGTAACCACAGCTCAACCAGGAACTCCCAAGCTGCTAAATTAAGATTTCTGTTTGCATGTAATATCAGTTGTCACCACCGGGTGGCATGACAGCACAGACAATGAAACGACTCGGCTCATGGTGAAATGATCTCAAAAGGACAGCAGAAATAGAGGTTCTCAGAACCCATGGACGTGTGCAAGGAAGTTGGTTTTGTTTTTCAAAAAAAAAAAAAAAATGGGGGGGGAATACAGTGAGCATTCAGAATGAGGTCTGACAGGTCAGAATGAGACCTGATCCTGTTTATCTGGTAGAAACATTGCCACTAATTTCACTGGGCACTAGATCAGTCCTACAGCGTTTGGAGAGAAGTTTGCAATTGGATTTTGAGATGGAGGGAAAGAAAAGCATGGACAGGGAAAAATATGGCTTCATTACCCATAAAAATGCTAGGTTACCACCACCACATAGAATGAGGAAAGTGGGAGGGAGCACAACAAAACTTTTAGGGCTCACTTTTTTTCTGATGGCTGTTAAGTCAAAGAAATCTGTGTTTTTGGCTCTTTTCCTTGAAAAACATCCACCTCTTGTTATGAGAATGAGAAAGGGAACAAAATAAGGTCATTAATCAATAATATATTATACATCAATGGTCACTGTACTCAGCTGGACCCTGAGCTGGCATTGTTTTCCCTTACTGCAGTTGAAGGATTAACTGCCTTTCTGCCCAATGGGTCCTCCGGAAGCTTTGACAGGCAGGTAAGCAGCTCATTAAAATCATCAGCTTAGAAGGTCACTGATTCCATCACCCAGCAATTGTGACCCACCAGGAAATAGATGGTTAAGCCCAAACAGGTTCACAAAGCTCATGAATTATCACCATCTCTGAGTATAGGCGTGTCATACTACTGTCTTACCCAGCAGAGTAATGGAAAAATATATGCTAAAGTAATCAGCAGAAAGCATATCTTCAGGTGAAAACCTGGGAAATGCATCTAAGGATGCTTATTTTTTCAATACTGATTTTAATAAGGCAAGAAATTAAGCCACAATCACAGAATAAGTACAAAATAAACTCAAAGCAAAAATAAAACATCCAAATTACTGAAAAGAATTAGAGCAAAAAAGAATTGTCTTAAAACTTACAACCACCCTATATTTAGGTTATTTTTTTTGTAAATGGGAGGTAACACGAACAGCAATCAGAGACGATGCTATTTAGATATGGCAATCAGTGTATCTGTAATGAGGAGATGCTTGCTATACCGTACGTAATGTTGGAGAAATGTTGGAATAAGCCACCTGGCCTGTGATTAGGAGCTCAGTCTTTGCCCTAAATGGTTAGATGATACTGAAGTTCAATGGTGAGTCCATGACATCATACAGGAAAGAGCAACAGCATTTAGCTTTTATTTTCTGTGGCTGACCACAGCCAGCAGAGCACTGTGCAGGGACAAATTTCAGGTGTGCAAGAGTAGTCAATGGGACTTCCTAAAGTTAACTCCTCTTCCCCAATCTTTCTTGAGACAAATCTCTACAGTAGGTTTTCTGCTCGAAGTCAGACAGTTGTAGCTGGAAAACCGTCTCATCTGGCCATTTCATTAAAAGGTAGAGGACTGTGCACTGAGAAGGGCTACTCTTGTCTGAAACCACTCACTGAAATCCTCTTCTGGCATCTGCACAATACTTTCACGTACAAACTGAAACAGAAAAAAGTTCTTTCCTGAGCATTTGATTTTAGGTGCAAGAGAGACATAATGTGGGAAAATATGATCGTGACAATGGAACAAACATACTGACTTCTGCAAACAGTATAGTGCTTTATATCAGCAAAACATTTTAATGCAATTTTCAGAACAACTGGATTTGCTCTAAAATGATTTAAAAGCAAAACGCTACAATCTTCCTTGCAATTTATATCCCGAATCCTTCAAAGTCAAGTCTTTGTGTTTTTAAACATAGAGCTGTCTCCTACCTACCACTGCACTACATACATTAAAGCAGCTTGAAGTTAAATATAAACTTAATCTGGAATCTGTCAGGATCAGCCAGTTTATACTAAATGATGCTCTTCTTGCTCCTAAAATGCTACAGGTTTCCTTCATCTATTCCAGTCAGAAGGAATACCAAGGTCTTCCTTCCTCTATGGCTATATTTGAAAGATGTATATAAATAAGCAGATAAGAGATTCAGCAATGCTCACATCTTTTTCTCTATTACTACTACTATAACATGAAGGATCAAAATACACAGGGAACAGAATGGAAACAGCAAAGAAATCTAAAAAGAACAGTAAGCAACAGAGACATACACTGACCATCAAGGTAAGGCTGCCTCTCTGGTTAGTGACTGTAAATTAGGGCACAAGACAAAATGGCTGTTTTTAAGACATCAAGAAAATGCAGGTAGTCTGATCTTGATATGTGGGGTGCTTTGCCCTTGTAAGGCATCATATATGCAATACATGAGATGCACAGACACTGTAACCTGCTGCCTCTCTGACATTACTGTTTTCTTTAGGAGAAAGAACTGTGATGAGAAAAAACCCAGAAGGTGGCATCATTGCCTTTTTTATCCTGGTTAGATTACATAGCAGTATACATTCTAAGTGTATTCTGGTCTCTTTCTTCTGTCTTTACTCTTCTGCAAATTGCTTCTAGAACTACAAGAGTTCAGCCCAACTTAAGACCTTGAGAAGCAGATTATTTTTTACATGTTGCTGAAGCAAAACAAAGATATCTGCAGAATTCCTGGATCAGTGGCATAAGACTTGAATAGCTCATACATGTAACTACTGGCAATGAAAGGCCTCTTCAGGGCACAAGAAGTGAACGCTTCTCTTCAAGTATCCTAACAATTTATGACAGATGTCACTTTCACTGTGGCAGTAAATAAATCAACACTGACATAATAATAATAAAGTGATACTGATTAATAATCTAGTGCTTGTCAAAATAGCTTTCTTCTGAAGAGTTCAATGTGCCTTGTAAAAGGTGAATAGTACCATCTTCATTTAATGAGATCCTAAATGATTTCATCTGGTAACTTTCCACTGCATGAATTTCACCCATAGTTGTGTGCTTTCCCCACCCTTATCACACAGAGAATCAAGAACTGGGCTTGTCTCACCTCCACAGCTGCGGCAATTTCTGGAGAACAGAGCTCCCACACCCGTAGACTAGCCAAAGCCTTAAGAAAGGTGTCCTGATGAATTTTTAAATCAGGAGTCATGCTAAATTTTTCCAGTTTCTTTAAGATTTTCTGTACATAACGGTCATTCTTCACAGACTCTGGGAGTCTGGCCAGCAATACAGGAAACCTTTAGCAGAAAGAAGAACAGCAATAAAAGAGAAGCTCTAGGAACAAATGCTTATCTGATGGATAACTCGAGGTTTACCTGGCATTTCTGCCACTTCGCTACCTCCAT
>VXAL01002473.1:166255-248242 GCA_013399475.1 Chauna torquata | reverse complement strand
AAATTTTGTTCTCTAAATACGAAAAACCTTGCATTAGAATAGTTTTTTTTTTTTTTTTTTTTTTTTTTTTTTAACAAGCATACTGGATGTAACAAGATATGAGGCTCAAAACATTAATCATATTACAACTAATTAAAAACTGCAAAGTTTCTGTGCATTCCAAACACTGGGGGTGGGAGGGGGTGGGGAGGTCTTGGGCTGAGCACTGGCGTTTCCTGAGTGCAAGCAAATGCCTGACACATGGACTTCGCCGAATTCCAAAATGTAGCAAAACAGTGCCTGCATATTTGGCAGAAATTACAACCAATTCAGGTCAGTGTCTGTTTCAGCAAAAGACGAAGCCCTGCGTGTAACAGAGGAAAAATAAATTGGAGGAAAACGGGAGGAACAACATGTGACATTTTGTAACTGCAGCACTTCTGTTACCCAAGGAACACCACTCTGCTGCCTCTCTGTAAACACTTCCTCCTATGTAACTGTGTTTGAACAAATTTTTTCATGGGGGGAGGCAGAGGAAGGGGTGAGTAGGAGGTCAGGGCTTTCAAGCTGTTAGGATATGAATGAGAGAGGCTTCTTTTCTTTTCTTTTCTTTTCTTTTCTTTTCTTTTCTTTTCTTTTCTTTTCTTTTCTTTTCTTTTCTTTTCTTTTCTTTTCTTTTCTTTTTTCTTTTCTTTCTTTCTTTTTTTTCTTTTAAAACTTTTTAAACATCGAATGTAATAAACGTTTTAAGGAGACACCAGTGAATAAGTGGCAAGAACGAAGCACAAGTGCTGTGGCGAGGCACCAGCCCCCAAGGCAGGCAGCCATGGACCCCAGCAGGTGCCTGGAGAAGGGCAAAGGCTGAGGCATGAGTGCGAGTGACACAGCTCTTCGGTGCCATCCCAAATTGCAGGGCGCAGGGGAGGCCTGTTGGGGAGGGTGGTCGACCCCCTGGAGCTCCAGCTTCTCACCTGGCTTCCACCTTGCTGCCTTCAGCCTGGGCTGTGGCTCTCTAACACTGGTCTTCCCTGCTGCCATGGGACAACCCCCGGGTGCCTTGGGGCACAGTGTAACCCTGGATTAATTTAGGAACAAGCCAGCATTTTCAGCCTTTCCCAGTAAAAGCGAGAGTAGGTCATCATGATTTAAAATATTGTTTGGGGCATTGTCTTTTCACTTCTTTCTTGAGTTTCAGGACATTGAACTGCCTTTGTTGTTGAGGAACTTGATATTTCTTCAGAGATAGAGCTGCATCACTTGTTATTGTAACACTTATTGGTGATAAAGTTCAGTCTAAAAATTAAGCAGCTGCAATGTTGCAGCACAAATTAGTTTAATGTAAGCAGTCAGGAGCAGCTGTTTGGCTCAGGACTCCGGTTCAGCAGTGGGGGAAGGGCCCTGTGATGCTGACAGTGTTTTTTTCTCTACATAAACATTTTCGGCTGTTGCAGCTTTTGTGCCGATCATGTGACAGTGTCCCTAGGCAGATAATTTATTTCTGTAGCTTTCATGAGCAATCATTAACCTTCAGACACTGAGCTTGCTTTCTGCTTTGTGGCATTTGTTATTTTTTTTGGTATCCTAACTAGTTTAATTCACAGAGTGTCAGGAGAAAATTACAACCAATTTATAATAGACTGTAATGCATAATACTTATGTTTCTATTAAAACAGACCTTGCTTACAAGACCATTCTTACAGCTTAGCTTGTGTTCACGGATCAGAATAATTATTTTCAGTGATGTAAGTGCAGCTGTCATCATGATACTCCCATAGTGTCTTATTCTGAATGCAAAGCCCTTCAGAGCCCTGTTTTGGGACCACCCTTTTGAATTCTCCCTTTGCCAGAGACGCTGCAGAGTTTATTGAGATGCAACAGGCTCGGGAGAAAGGGCACAGCATTTATTCTGGCGATTGCTATTCTCCTACCATGACTGGCTGCTGAACAGGTATTGACCGCTGCAGAAAGTGTGTCTAGAGGAGAGGCGAGGCACTACTGATAACAATTATGGCTTGCATCTGTTCTAACTTAGTCTAGGGTTTCAAAGCAGGCTTACCAGATAGGGCTGAATCACAGAGCAGTCATGAATGTTAGAAAAAGACTTAATTTTCATTGCTGTTCATTTTGTAACAGCAAGGGAAACAATAAATTAAGTGACTTTGTCAAGGTCACTGAAGAAATAAATGTCAGGATAGGAATTTCCCCTTCCCTGATTCTTTTTCCCAAGTCTTCTGCATTTGCCTAGGGAAGATGACAAAAGAGTAAAAAATATACAATATTGGGCAAAAGAGCTAAAAAGTAAGCAATATAAAGGAAAAAAATAAAAATAAAGATAGCTGAAAGCCAAGATGACTGCTGACTTACTGTGAATATCATTTTCCTTCAGATCTGAATGTGATTTTTGCTTTCGTTCACTGTCTCCCTGCCCCATCTTAATTCCTTTTTCTAACTGGTCATTCACTAGCACTAGAAAGTTCTTTTTTTTTTTTTNTTTTTTTTTTTTTTTTTTTTTTTTTTTAAGTCAGACAGCCAGGTATTGTATTCATATGCTCTTGTGAATAGGTGTAATCTAGCCAAACTTATTGCTTAGTTTATTTCTTATAGCTTGTATCACAGTGGAATCAGACGCTTGTAATAGAAGCGCTACCAACAATGATGTTGCAGATACAATGGACAAGACAGACACAGGGTGGAAGGGGACAGACAGGGAGAAGTAGAAAGATTTCTCCAGTGCCCCGAGGCAGAAAGGGGACATTGCCAAAATCTGGTAGATGGAAGAGCAGTAGTATCCAGATAGCTCAGCTATTGCTCTACCCCTTGGGACTCAAAGGATACTTGTGATGTCCTTTGATTGCTCATTAACTTATGAGAAGGTCATGTAAACAGAAAGAGACCAAAACATACACTTAGTCTGAGATGTGACAGTGGGACCTGCTGTATGATCACGTAAAATATAAAAATGGGTGGACAGATTTTGCTGTCAGTGTCAGGAAAAACATTTCCTTTCTCATTAGTTAAAAATAATAGTCTGAAATTGGTGTTTTAGTGATGTTAGGTTTCTGTGTGAAAAGATGAATGAATGAGTAGCTCTCTGTTTGAAACTTCCATCTTTCAAAATGTTTAATGAAAATGAAAGCACAACATATGGTAAATGTGGACTGAAATCAAGGATGAAAAAGCAGAAGCCTGGGACGCTCCACTGAAGGGCAAATAGGACTACAGAGGGGCTTGGTGTTGTGTTACATTTTTGGATGCATTAAAGTGATTTAGGAGCTATCATCCCATTGACTTTTGACTGGAGACAGGATGTAACTGCCTAAGTCAATTCAGAAAATGGGAATTAGATTTCTAAGACGTATTAAGGTGCTTTAGAAATTTTTACCCCTAATCCCAGGGTGATTAATTTGTAACACGGTGATTCATTCGTATCTTTCTTGTCTCCAGAAGCCTGAATGACACATCTGAGATGCACTTTAAAAGCACAGGTAATAGTCAGAGTGCTACCTCAGCTCCTTTAAAAGACAAATGATTAATTTGAATTCATGCTTTTCTTCACATTTAAAGGATTCTGAAAGTACTATTAGTGCTTTGGCGCTGTTTGGTTTGAACTGTCACTTTCATGCCCTTGCCTTCATTAGGGTTTTCCTTTTCCATTGCTACCAGCAATGCAGCCCCTCTGATGACAGCAGAAATAGGAGGTCTAATGTAACTGCTTTGCTGCACATAATGGCTAAGTAACTTTAGAAAAAACAGTGTCCAGGAACCTGCTGTGAACTTGTCTCTACCAGTTTGCACTGGGAACTACAGGTACTTTTGCTGGAGCCACCCCACCGCTGGCAATGCTCGGAGAAAGGGCTGTTCAGATATACCTAATAAGACAATGAATGCTGACCTGCTACTTTGTCCAAAGATGAAATAAAACTGATCACTTTGGTATTTCACCAGATTTTGTTAGAATCTTGGTAAGAATACACTAAGAATACACTGCAGTGTTTTATGAACTTTTTTTTTTTTTTTTATTACTGTCTTAAAATTAATCTACTACTGAAAAGATGGAACTGTAGTTGTACTAGTATAGATTTGGTCAATACATTATATAAATTTATATATACTGCTATCTTACATCAGCAACATCATCACAAAGGTCAGTTTCCATTGCTCCTGTGAAGCTCTATGTTTTAGGGTGTAACTGAGAACACAAAATCATTTCTGGAGTAAAATGAAGACTGCCAAGCCTATCTATGTGAAGTCTCAAAAATATTAGTGCTTACCAGAAATAGCAGACATCAGAAACCCAGCTGAATATTCTTGTTGACTCTACTTTCAGAACTGAGGAATCTGATAATCACGACAACTTTACTTTTGTCCTGGTACCACTGCAACCAAACAGGCTTCTCAAATTGATTTAGAAGGCAAAGGCTGGCATTAGCTTTGCTGTTTGAATTAAGGGAGTCTGGGTTTGCTTGAATGTCTTCAAGGAGAGAGAGAGAATAGAGGGAGTAAATGCAATACAGATTTGATTTATGGACTAATATCTCCAACTTTTGACTGTGGAAATTATTTTGCAGAATTATTTGTTTCATAGAGTTTCAAAACAGTCTCCCTGAGAGCTACAAAGTCACCTAACTTCAGTGCTGCTGGCTGGAGATACTCATGGTCCCGGTGAGCCCTGATGAACCTTTCAGTGTGCCAGCAGTAGCAGGGACTATATGTCTTCTGATGTAAAGATTCCTAATAGCTCCTGAGGAAAACTGGGGACATCCTAGCAACAGGGGAAACATGCCTCCAAGAACATGCAGTAAAGCTCCTTGTTCTCATTCACACAAAGATAAGAGGAGGGTAAAGTTTCATCTTGGTCTGAGCTGTGGCATTTGTGCTTTTATTTCCCAGGTTCCTTGCCTGGAAAAAGGGCTGCAAAATATTCAGTCCTTGAGGAATGGATTCCCTTGTATTGGCAGCAACCCTTCCAGGCACTTCTTGCTCACATAGTTATTTAGGACATTAAGTTAATGAGTGACAGAGCTTTCCTGCTTGGTAGCTCAAAACTATAAAGGATACATCCAGAAGAACTAAGAACTAACCTTAAATTTTACCACTGTCAGTTCTTGAACTTGCCTTTTTTCATGTAAGCTGATACAGCATGATTGTGTATGTCATACTTAAATATATTCTAAAACAGATCCCAGACTGTTCGCACTGCTATCAGGAGACAATGATAAAACAGATTGCTTCACACACTAATGGACAGAGCTCACAAATGGTGACAAACACAAAATAAGAATGTGTATGGAGCGTAGTATACCTGGCCTTTGAGGGACTTGAACTGGTGAATTTCTTTCTCTTGCATTTTTAACCAGTTCGGGGCGGGGGTGGGGGGTGACCAGACCCCAAACCAACCAACATCCCCCAAAAGCAAACAACACAAAACAAAACCCTAATCCAAAACTCTGCAGAGGAAATGAAACCACAAGAACATTTTTCACACTAGCTCATTTCAAGGGTCTGGCATACACACAGCAAGCCTAGGAAGTTTGCAGGTGGCATGTACCATTCTCCAGAATGCAAACAGAGGGATTTCCTGTGAAGTACACTACACATATGCTTTAATGTAGTTTTAAACATTTCTTTATTTTAAGTTTGATTTTTTTTGTTAACCACCTGTAATCCATTCATTATTTACACTGCTGTGCAGCAACAGAAGCTTCACATTGGGATAATCTCACATCCCAGAATGTGCATGATATATAAAAAAAGCCAAGCATGCATAATATATTTTCATGAGAGCAAGGGATAGTTGGAGGGAACAAGCTTGTAGTTTGCAAATCAGAAAGTATGTCTCTTATCTGAACTGCAAAACATAAAAGAAGGGTGGGATTGGCCAGAAACAGGAAGCAAGGATATAGAAATATATTTTTGACATAGTTATTCCCCCTCTGAAAATTAACAACATAGAAAAAAAAAAAAAAAACAATGGTATAGTAAGCAGATGCATTGGATCTTCTGCATAAGCTTTAGTTTCTCTCTAGAGTACCTGGCCACAGATTTTAGGAGTCTGGCTGTAGACATGAATATTTTTTCCTTTTCTTTTTTTTCCCATTCTGAGAAAAGTTGTCAGCTTGAAAGAAGGAGGTATGTTGAGACCAATGCCCTTTTACGGAGCATGTGTTTCAAATAAAAGGATAAATATCTCAGACAAACAGCAGGAAACGTCTTTATAATTTCATTAGCTCAATTTAAGGTTAATATTAAGATTCTGAAAAGCATTTGTTCATTTGTTTTCTGGCAGCTTGGTTTCACTTTCTCCCTGTTTAACACTGGTTGGAAGAGCGTTGTGTTTTTCTTCATGTTTTTTTCCCGTTTCCTGAGCAAACAGAAGGATTTTCAACAAATCATTCTTCAATATATATATATTTTTTTTCAGGGGCTTGAACATTAAAGTTGTTGGTCTTCTGAGAACAGGTGACAGGGTGGAGCAATATACGTGATAATAGTTAACGATATTATATACATGCCTTTCACTGCTTTCTCTTGTGATACACTAGGAGGTCTACCTCATGCAACTATTTATAATGTTTGATACCTCTTACTAATAATTTCTCCAAGAGACTGTGAAATGCACAAAATATGGCTAAAGGGATAAAAAGTCCCAGAATCTCCCAATCAGAGAAAATTTCAGAGGGAGGTACAAATAGAGCATAGTTGAGACTTAAGTGGTACATGCCCTGTTGTGACCTTCCACACAGAGGACACATTCACCCTTAGCTAACTACTTGAGAAAAGATATATCTGGTATTGGTCCTGTAGAAAATAGAAGACATTCCTTTCCTTTAAATGTGAACTACTATGTGATCTGCAGCTCCAGCCTGTCAGATTAGTTTTCTTGGAGGGGAAGAATCTGGTGTCTGCAAGTTGCTTTCTAAGTGCTTAAGTGGATTTGAGAAGCAGGCAGCCATATACTTGCAGAAAGAAAAAAAAAATAGTGCTTGAAGAAAAAAAAATTGATTTTCAGATTTCCCATTCAGAATTTAAATAGGAATTCTCCTCGTTTGTGTGCTCAGTACATAGTAAAAATAGGACCTATTACAGCTAATCACTACTCTGAGTTTACATCCAGTTTCTTCACTGAAGCTCTGATTTAGCCCAGTATCTGCCCTGGGAAAGAAATACTTGTATGCGATGAAACGATGGAATTTCATGTAATATAGAATATGTGAGATAGTCCAACCAAGTATAACAAGAAGTAACAGGATGAAACAGAACAAGGCAAAATCCATGCTGATAATGAGGAAAAATTTCTTAGCAGTGAGATCTGTTCAGCTGCTGAACGGTCTCCCAAAAGAATGAGTTGAACCCTTGGTGCTTTAGTTATTTTAAAACTGAACAAACCAGTCAGGATCATTGTAGGGAGACATTCTTAATTAACAAGAAGAAAGAAAAAGTGACCTAATGGGTCTTTTTTTTTCCTTCTCCAATGTTCATGATTTATTGTAAGGCAAAAACAAGTTTGGCAATGAAATTATGGATTTCCAGTTTTCACAGCAATTTCACAGCACTCTTATTCTATAATAACAGCAGTGTTTTCCCACCCTGCATTTCCCTCTATAAACTTTTATGTCTTACTTTTCCTTCAAAGAGGGCCGTTTTGTAACCCTCTGACTAAGAAGAGCTGTCAGGTAGCACAATTTACTTTAAATAATAATACCTGCCAGTATAAGATAAATATTTGGACCTTGTGCCTCCTGATTTTCATCAAAAACTCTCGAGTTAGACCTAAGGGCCAGGGCAGCAGTATTGGTCAAAATGTTATTGCCAGTACCCATGCTGATGACCCACTGAGGGTCATCCTGTGAAATAAGCAGCTGTGACATATAATATATGGCGATGGCTTGGGCTTGTGTTGACTTCCACAAAATATGAAGACATGAGATGTGACGCACATTTGTGGTCAGTATTCAAGGCTCTTTATACATTTTCAACATTTCTTCTTCCCATAGAAACCAGTCTTTGAGTGTTTTCACACTAACAAGAGATCTGGGGAAATACTGTTCCCACTCCCTGCTGCCCAGCCCCATGCTACCTGCTCCTGCACCTTCTGTCTGCAGAATGTCAGAATTGCTGCCTGCAGAATGGCAGCAATGTCACGTGGCCTTTGAAGGGTCTGATTCTCTGCAGCTGGCTTTTAAGATGACAGTGACATGAATTTTAAAGGTTAGTACTGGTGTAAAATCGAAGTTATATCGCAGTGAGCCAGGTCCTACTTCTTTGAAGTGCTGTACAAATATTTAGGAGTTACTCTTCTCAGTACCCCACCAGTTACGCAACCTTGTTGCTGCTTGACCAAAAGACAGATTGGTTGAGGTAAAATGCAGGAAGTTGTAGCTGTTTTGTTACAGTTACACGCCAAGTTTCGGCAAGTTGTAGTGAAGCCACCGCTACAAAAACAACCCCAGATAACCTTGTGAGTGCTGTGACCAAGACAACTGGAATAGAAAATGTGGATAAAATAGCTAATGTATTTATTAGTGATTTACTGAGAGGAGTGCGCATCCCAAGAGTTAATCCAGCAATATCCAAACCACTGTAATTATCCTTGCACAAAGGCTCTCTATTATTTGCCTGTTAAATAACAAAGCCTTTTCATTACCTGGCATTGACATAACTTCAGCTGTAGTGGTAGGTAGACAGTGAACAAGCTTCTCCTATTTGTGAGGGATGGGATATTATGGGATGAACAGCCTCCCCCCGTCCCCCCCCTCAAAAAAAACACCACCACCACCACCACTAACTACAACAACAACGAAAGCCACAGTGGAATACAAATGGGATGGCCAGACTTTTCTTTGATTAAAAGTGAGTAGCATTGCTAACATGCCAAAATGACTGTACCACAAATAGCTGAAATCTTATGAAAAGTACAAAAACACAAGTGAGCAAACTCATATCTCACACAGAAATGAAAATGTAGAAGTACTGGCCACAAGAACGTAACTATATTAAAATTGGGAAAGAAACCAAAATCTGCAGTAGCTCTCTAATTTGTGACACAAGAGCAAAGATTTTCATTATGCTTTGCATTCCACATACGGCTTTGCTTTAGAGTGCTTATGCAATTGGTGATGCAGTAAAACCATTGTATTCATAATGATTTCAAAGATGTGGATGCTTCCAGGGTTTGACCTATTTTACCACTCATGCATTATACACTGGATAAAGCTACTCTCATAAGACAGAGTCATTAGTACTTAAAATTTATCTGTCTGCTGCTGTCCCTCTTCTCTGCAAGGCTGATAATTTTTTACAATTCTAAATCAATTATTTTTTATCCAATAATTTATGTTTATGTGCATCAGTGGAAACTGGCCATGCACATTTCAAGACAGAGTTAGCTCACAAAGGTAACGTAAGGGGTTACATCTCTTATTAGCCCATAGAAAATAATCATTCTGGTAAGGGTTTCTTAACAGAAGCGTAAATATTCCCTTGCATTTTCTGATGTTTTTACTTTGGAGATATAAAAACATACCTGCAGTCATTACTTCTAGAGTAACAATGCAACTTGATTTTTTTGGAGGCCGTGATTCAACCAAATTTCTAATCCTGTGCTTTTCTTTCAGTGGCATGAAGTCTTGCCTAGTTAAGTATATGTTTCAGACCTATTAATGTCTACAGGACTTAAACTTTGCTTTGTTACAGCAAGGTGCAAATGTCTTCCTGAACATTAGTGCAATGCCTCCCACAGCCATACTGGGAATTTTGTTTGCCATAGTCTCCATTGCAAGGACAAACCCTCCTGCTTCTTTTTGAAATATACTAAATCATACTAAACCATTTAAAGAATTAATATCTGATATCTAAACATTGTAGTTCATGGCTCATTTTCTTTAGACTGCCTGAGCCATCCTGCCTTGTACTGCCAGCCAACTTGAACTGTGAGGACGAAATCAATTTCTCCTGGCTCTTGTGTGGGGTGATGTAGTAAGAACGGACACAGAACCAACGTATTCTCTCAGTTTTTAAGCATTACGATGGCTAGTACATACAGCATATGTGGAAGATGCTGAAAGTAGGCTCAGGACAAAAGTTAGTTTGCAGCAGTGGTGGAAGCTAGTGCATTCTGCCCTTTCCTGCTGCCTCTTCCATGGTGATCTTGTCTTCTATGGGTCAAAATCTTTCCCCCTCTGTGCAAAACCTGGGTTAATCTCTGTGAAGCAGCTGCAGAACAAAAGCTCTGAAGTCCACAAAATCTTCCATTTCGCCCAGCTGCACCGGTAGCACTGGAGTTCAGGTCTTCCCTTAATCTGCTGGAGGGAGAGAGGTTCCTCAGTGTCCCATCACTCCTTTTGACTCATCTGACTTTTTTCTCAAGTTGTTGGGAGGGTGAAGCCATGTGCTACTGAAGAAGACCATCCACTAATTACTTTGGTGTTAGGTGATGCAGGGCAAATACCTGCATGGATTTTGAGGTGAATCAGGGAAGGACTGAGGCTTTCTTTGCTTCATGATTTTGGTCTTACTCCTTGGGTCTGGTTTGAGGTGGACTGTGTTTCTCCAGCTGGCTCTGGGCTCTTGAGGGCTTTGGGGCCAAAGTGTGGTCTCTAATGAGAAGTTAAATGAAACCTTTGCTGTTTTCTCTGACCTGCCACAAATAGGAGGAAAATGAAAACAGAGGCAAGAGTAAATCAGCCAGTGATCACATTAAAGAAAATGGTTCTCTGCAGAAACCATGAAAGAAAAAACAGACTGGGTGCTGGGACTGAAGAAAGGAAAACAAGACTAGTGGGATTTTGAGGTCTTTTACTTCATTTTGATCCTTTCATAGTGTACTTTATATTCATAAATAGTGGAATAAAAAAAAACAAAACAAAACCAACAAAACTCTGCTAAATGATCTTGAGCCCTCAAGCCTCAATCAAAAAGTAAACACTATAATACTTTTAAAAGGAATTAGTAATGCACAGTTATATTATTCCATGTTTAAAAATAAAGCTGTTGAATAAATGAACAATACCTTGGCTGAAAAGTATTTCAGCTGAAGAGCGAAATCCCTGCAGAGAGTGATCTGTGAGATTCTGCAGGAAATCTGCATTACAATACACCATTTCCATTTCCAGGGAGGGACTCACAGAAGGACACATGGAGGAGAAAAAAGAAATGAAAAAGCCCCAATCCTTTATGCCTAGGTTGTAGGGGGCCTTGGCCCATCATTCTCATGCTAAACAGTTACTTTTTCTACAGGTACCCAACTGAAATGGGATTTTTTTTTTTTAAGGAATAGTGAATATGAAAAAAGGCTGACACAATGGGTTCTGTGGTTAAAGAAAACTGTCTCCATAGCTTGCCCAGGTACAGTAGACACAGTTTTACCTCTCTGGCTTGCTGCAAAAGAAGCAGGGAGTGTGTCTGAATGTGGTAAGCACTGGGCAACTGTGCTGCTCTTCGTCTGGTGTTCCTTCAGTCCAGCTACTCCACTTCTTGTTACTAATTAAATATCTGTACAGTTGAGGACGAATTTCTAGCTAGAACATTAGCCCACTGGTCAAGCAGCTCAAGTGGGATAGGGAAGGCCAGGGTCCCAAGGCTGGTCCAGTGACAATCTGGAGTTGCTCTCCTCCAATGCAGGGGACTACAATTAGCCTCCCCTAGGCTTGAGTCTTCTGGCTGTAATTTAGGAGCTGGGTCAATGACAATCAAGGGACTCAGATGGACAAAGTATTATGTCTTGGCTGGCTGCCCCTTTCTGAAGGCTAGTGTTCAATGGACCAGTCTCATCTGTGTGTGGAAAAACTTACACAGGGCTGGTTTCCTTTTGCTGCAGAGTGGGAAAATTTGTGAAATCTCAGTTAAATTTGTGGGATAGGAAAAAGGGAAAGCCAGCAAGTGGAAGAAAAAGGAATAAAATTCCTGGCTTCTACTCCCCAAGTTATTAAGCAGTGTGACTAGGTCACTGGAATGAGTGTGTTTCATGTGGTTACATTGATGAAGGATAGCACTGAACATATAATGCTGTCGGCACCACATGCAGTGTATATAGAAAATGTTTCAGCAGATGGAAGGAATGGGCCCATTAGCTGCACAAATCTATTTGCTGCAGCCTCTACCATAACTAATACAGAGGGCTAATACCTTGTTGTAGCAGCTGAAGACAGTTGAAGTTGATGGTAAATTTCTGCTTCCTTAACATATCATGACACAGAAAGTGTCTTCTGCTTGGGCATATTTTTAAGGGAAAAAAACCCACAAAACTATCAGCATCTGGTTATTTCTGCCAATCAGAGGTTTGTGGTGATCCCAAAAAGACACAAAAGTTGCCCATAACCTTCACTCCTGGAAAGCACTGAGTGTCAGTTGCAAGCATTTCCTGTTTCCCCTTAGAGTGCCATCTTTTGCTTGTAATTCATTGTAGCTCTGTACAGCTCCAAAATAGGAACTAATTAGGGATATAATAATTTAAAATTCCTGCATTCTCACAAACATAAATATCTGCCTTCATACATGTATTTATTTGCACATACACACACACACACTGTTGCATGTTCTTATGTATGTGCATATGTCTATGAATTGGAACATTTATGTTTGTTCGAGTGTGTGCATGAAAGCAAACATTTCAAATATGTGTGCATGTGAGGAGGGAGATTTAAAGATATACCTTACATGGTATAAAATACACTGCTACATAAATCACAGAAAGAATTCCAACTCTAAATTAAAGTACACTGCAGAAAGAGCAATTACGGTCCCTAAAAATTTTCTGTTAAGTTCATGAGACAGCATACAGTTTTATTCATGTTATCATCTATGGTTGCCTGAAAGTGTAAAAAAAATCTTAGCCACTAGCAGAGAAATGTTCAAAATACCATCAAAAGACTGGCAAAGGTCACTTCTATTGCCTGCTTTTTTATGAGTTTCATTTTTGTCTTTTTTTTCTCATTGCAGTTTGTTTGTGTTCATTGCTAAACTTTAATGGAAGAAAATATGAGGGGGCAAAATAAATATAAAGAAACACACTGCTGTTCAACAGTGCTGAGCTGGTATTTCCATGAATGATGTTAGACTCGTGTTCAGAATAAAAATCTGGAAAGTCCACAAACAGAAGGTTGCAGCTGTGCTTTTCTCCTTTTCTTTCCCTTTTACTTTCAATACATTTTAAAATTAACATCTATTTCTGTTCTTTCAGATAAAAGTGTTATCATTAAGCACAGCAGCACTGATTCTGTAAGGTATAGAAAGGAGATGCCATGAAACAGCCACACTGTACATTTTCTTTGGTACTGTAGCTGGACCGTTGCTGTGTGCACAGGATTTTGTTTGTGCAAGTTCAAATTCCAAACTTGCTTGCTTAACTCCTGCAATAATAGTAACTGATTAGGGTTTAACAAAGCAAATAGCAACATTTCCATATGCAGGTGCCTAACTTCAGGCACGGAAGACCCAGTTGAGACCCCAAGGAAAAAGGCATTATTTTCCAGAGGCAGCAAGCAGTTCTTGTTGAATTCAGTTGTAGTAGCATGTCCTCAGTGTCACTGAGAAGGAGAAGCCCTTAACTCTGGTTAATCAGTTGAAATATTATCTTGATCTTCTCAATAAAGTGCCTTAAATTCAGTAGAGCTTTTTTTGCTTAGTACCAGGCTTAGCAAAATGTATAAATAAATGCTTAGGTAAAAGGGAAGACTAAAGGTAATCAGATTCTTAAGTGCTTAGTTGTATAAGGGCACATCTTAAGTATTTCCTTGAGTCAGCCCCTAATTGTCTGTTATACCAGCCTTGAAATGAGATTTACTGATGTTTTGGCAATGCTGACAGGCTATGCAGTTTCATAAATGTTTTTATGGCCACCACTTTACTTTTTGCTGTAAGTTTGCTTTCTACCTTCTTACCTCAACACTCCTTCAAGAAGTAAGGAAAATTCCATGTGAAGTATGAGCACAGTCCCTGAAGGAACAGTTTATTCTTTGAGATAAGAAAAAGACATTAGAAGTAAAATGCTACGGATAAGTTGACCTCTGTAAGAAAAAGCATTCCTGTTTCTGCACAAAATACTGTTTATCAGGTGACGGTGCAGGTATTTCAATCCTCACAAGAACCCACTTAATTGCAAAGCTACTAAAGTTAAAAATGGAGAAGCAGTGACAGTACCATTACTGGCTCCACCTTCTGTGCCGATGTAGAGATGACACCAAGAGAAGCTAGTGCAAAAACCAGGCACCCCTTGCCTGTCTGAAGACCTGGCAGTGACGATGAAAGTGCCGTCAGAGGTCATTGCAAAGGAGGGGATTGGTAGCTGAAACAACGTTGTTCATGTTACAGGACCATGCTGGAGTGCCAGCTGGTCTCAGCTGCACTTCCAGGACCATAGCAAATGCAGATAACAAGGTGTTGTGTGCAAATACGTGGCTTTGGGCAGTGCTCATCTCAGACGCAGCCACAGAGTTAGGAAGGGGAGATCCACCCACAGCTTTTTACAGCTTTTACATATGTGGTCTGTGATTCCAGCCTGTTATTTCTCCTGCTTCTAGAGTGATCATTCTTACATGAGCTGTCCCTGGATGCTTTAAAGATGGCTGGCATTTTTGTCTCTCATTTCTCCATTTTTAAATTTCTGCACGAGGCATTATTTAAATTCCAGTATTGTTATTTCAATGCAGGTATGAGAAGGACATAGGGTGCAATGGCTTGATTTCTAACCATGAGCATACTTCTAATACAATATTGAGGTTTTTTAAAATTTTATTTATTTTATTTTATTTTATTTGAAAATGCTTACTTTTGTAAATTTCTTTGTTCTCATTTGCTGATTCAGTTCAGATCAGAACTAATGGTTTCATATTATCAACATGCTGGCTGCTTTTGCACTATAGTTCTATTTCCAACAAGAAGATGAAAATTCCTGAAATCTCCTGTATTGAACAGTCTTATGAGATTTGCAGCATAAGTTTTCAGATCAAAAAGTTTAAACCTCCTGCATCTTACATATTTAGACCAACTGGACTTATGCTAGAATCTCTAGGTTCATGTTATAGACAAGAACAAAATACCGAAAACTCCAATCCAGTGATATAAATTGCTTGTCTAGTAGCAAGAGTGTATTTCAAGAAGTTTTCATTTTTATTTCACCTACAGAAAAGGTTAGATCTGGACAGGAAACATTTTCCCAGCCTTATGAAACTGTTTTTGGTTGCAACTGTTTTTCCCATTGGAACAAACCCAACATCCTTTTAAAGTTTTTCACAGAGAGAAAGCACATTGCTGAATGGGCAAGAGCCTGCTTGTAGTGCATTAAACCAGAGACCTTATACATCCTAGAGTATTGACTATTTGGGCTGGAATTTGTGTATTTGGATTCTGGGCAATCTAGGTATGAACCTGTGGAATTAATTTTCTGATGCCAGAGCTTTTATGATTAAAAAGATGGGGAGAAAATTATACCTCAGTGAAAATCACTGCTTGTGATTAATGTCCCCAAACAGGTTGGATGCCAGCAGCAGAGACTGCCACATATCGCTCAAACTGTTCCCTCTGTGTGTAACCACACTTCTGACTTTACTGGCCATCTCTCTAGCCAGTAAATAGGACTGACACATTCCTTTGCTGACCTAGAATAAAGGTGTCAGAAAAGCCAGATTTGCTTTCACCTGGTCCTGGACTGAGGTCAGCTCTGATTTCTGGCATGAGCTAAACCCCAAATTCCTTAAACTGGCATTGGCTGCTGACTCAGACATTGGTATCTTCTCCTTTGTGACCTGCAAACACTGGCCTAGGCCGGTCAACTTCCCTTCCTACCAATATATCTATAAACATGCATATAATAATAATAATAATATCTCTGTTTCCACCCCAGTAAAATAGTTTTGTCTGACTGCATTTCTCAGGCCTTTCTGAAAGGGACTTTCCTTTAACTGTGACTTGTGCAAGCAACAACATGCATCATTTCTGTTTGATAAACAGTAAAAATATTAAAACATTCTTTTTGTCAACATATGTATCTGGAGTGCTGAAGGCTGTTCTGTTGGTAGTGAGGGGTCTTGCACACATTTATTTATCTGGTTAAACTTTGCGGCTCATCTTTAAAGCCAGCAACTTCTCAACCCCAAGCAGCAGAGCACAAGTAAAGGCAGATGGTCCAACGAAGCAGGAAGACTGGCTATAAAAAGCTCAGCCTTCCAATAATGCTGCAACCTCCCAGATTTTTCATACTAATCTCTCCATTTTGCCTTCCAGAAGCTCACAATTAAAATTCTATTCTGCCTGTCTAATCAAGACAGCAAATCTATTGAATTGCATAATGCCAGGGATAATCAAGAAAGGATGTGACATGAATCCATTTTTCTTTACAGGTAGAAAATGAAGTATTTTCTCTCCTTCCCTGAAAATAGATAGGTGCCTGAGGACTTCCTCTCTGGCCTATCTTCTCCCTCTCCTCATTCCTTTCTACCTTTGCATAGCTGATCTGCTCACCAGGCAGGAGCAGTATAAGAGGGGCAGATTGCTCTGTCTTGGTGGTGTCAGTGCCTTACTGGTGTGGGAAAGGCACTACAGGTAGCTCTGGATGCAAGTTGGTTTAGTTGGAGGTGTTAATCTCCTCGCTGCCCACCCCTGTACCAAAGGTCATTTTTCCAGTCACAGGGAGAACTGAATAAAATGTATATCTGTCCCCTAGGTGCCATAGATAATCCCTGTTTATTAATGTACTCTGAAATCCCTTCTGCATCTCCTCTAATACATGTTTGCATCCTTCAGGGCTGGTCTGGGCTTTTGAGAAGAAAGCAGGGGCCTGCAGGATCTGCTTCTGTAGTCTGTGGCTTCTTGTAAATCATGCTTAGCGAAGGGTCCAAATTCAACCCTGGAGCAGGAGCACGGTGCTCCCATTAAGCTGTTTGAAGAGGAGCTGTGTGTGCTTATGCTGTGATGGAAATTAGCACTTGCCTTCCCTCTCACCAGTGAATCCCTGTGCATCAAGGTGAATGTGCAGACTGCTTTTGCGTAAAGTCAGACGGAGAGTCAACCCATTTGGGCTGAATTGGTTTGTAACACAATCACGCTTAATTCAGTTACAGGAAAAACAAGGCCAGTGGAGTTTCAACCTTGTTCCTGTGCAGCATCAGGAATCTGATTTGTGCCGATCTCATAATCGGGTGCAGACAACAAGGAAAACAAGTCCTTGCTGTGGTTTCTTTACTGAGCCTAACAAACCACATCTGATAAGCTATATAATTTGCTACAGCAATTTGTGCCAAAAATAAAAGGCACAGTCCTACAGCGCAGCACATTTCTGAGAAAAACAGAACCCCACCCCTTCCCTTTGTAGCATCTCTCTTTCTCTTGCTTTTGCTTTCTCAGTGAGGCTTAGCCCCTCTCTCCCATCCCCACTGACAAGCTCAGTGCCAGTCAGGACACAACGCCTGAGCTGCTTCCCAAACTGCTTTGCCTAAATCTGGAAGATTAGCCAAGGCGATGGCACTGGCAGGCTTAGGAAATGATGACAATAACATGATGACTTAAACAGAAAAAGGCTCTTTCTTGGCTGAGTGGCCCTGCTGAGAGGGAAGGGAGCTGAGGATCTTCTAAATCATCAAGCAATAAGCTACACAACTGTTTCTAAAAATGAGGGATTGTTTTGTTGTTGATTTGATGGAGTTATTCTAAACTTGTAAGAAATGTGTCCCTTTTTAGTTCAGTGACCAGAAAAGGAACTAGTTCTTCATGTGTGTTTTACATATTATGCCCCCAATGGAGAAAAATATTCCTATGCTTTTTTTGGGTCTGTTTTTTCTTGTCCTGCTGCTTACAGAGAGAGAGAGAGGGGAAAAAAAGCAAAAAACACAAAGTTCTGAAGAATGCAGGCTGTCAGCTATGCTGTGAAATAACTTGGAGGTTAAAAGTGAATCACTGCAGTATGTTTTCTAATTTGGATTTTGCCAAGGTTACCTTAAAAACCTAAATGCTTTTTGCAGTGTTTACAGCAAAAAACTGCAGATGTGCTTCTTGGTTATTAAAAGGAAAACATATGAGAGGAAGGTGGGCCAGGAGGAAAGGAGAATGAAAGGTCAATTATTTTAATTCTACCTCACTGAATTCCAAAGTTTGAAAGGATATATTTGCTTGAAAGGTCATGCTATGGAAGGTGAGCACCCTGAATGCAGCCTGCTTGGGAGGTTTACAGTGGAATAAACAAAAAGGTAACTTGCCGGGATGTTTGTGTGTCAAAGGGGACAAAAAACCTGCATTTCTTTTCGAAGTCTCTCAGCCCTGTGCAAACTCACTGGGATCAGTGCTGGAGTCTAAAGGCAGCAGGCTGGCATTTGCTTTAACCTTCAGATAAAAAGCCCGATCCAGAAGCCAACACGATTTTCTTTCTTTCTGAAAGCAACTGAAGGAGAGAGCAGTAGGCTTCATATCAGAGGAGTACTCAAAACTTGCAGTGCTTGTGCTTTAGTTCACACTGTGTTCCCTTGAATACAAAACCCTAGAAAAACAAGTGCTGGGCACAAAACTATGAAATGCTGGCTTAGATTTATATGGCATGATGAAACCCTGCTGCTGATAGTTTTGAGGCCAATTATATCATCTTTTGGTCCGTTGCTTGTACAGCGCCTAGCACAACAGGCTCCTAATTTGTGACTGGTGTACCTGAGCACTGCTATAATACAACAGTGAATACTGGTAATATTGGTTGTTCTTCAGCTAAGGTTACCTGGAAGGAAGCGAGACCCTTCATGGAATGAAGAAAGCCTTAATTTAACACCCTCTTCTCCCCTCTTCCCCCTCTGCCCCTAGCCAGTTTTTCCTTAATGCATTAATGCATTTTAACTATATAGCAATACTGGAAGGAAGGAAAGTTCTTACGGGGCAAATGACTGAGGCACACAACAGAATAAGTGACTTATACAAGGTCATACAGGAAATCTGATGCCGAGCCAAGAACAGAACATAAGTTTCTTGAGTTCCAGTCAAGTGCTTTGTCCATTTACCCATTCTCCTGCTTGCTTGCCTAAGCCAAATAAACAACTGCAGCCACACACATACACACACATGCATACATGCATGCGCACACCTTGCTTTACAAAGGGAATATGCCTGCAAACTCAAACTTGTGGAAGCAGCAGGTGAAGCGTGCTCAGCCACCTTCAGTTTTAGCTGCGGTGTCTGTGTGCATGTATGCATGCTGCGTAATCAAAATCAACATGTTTTAAAACTGCAGCCCACTGAGCATATACAAAATGCAATCTGAAAAAATTTGCATTCGGCAGTGTTTTGGTGAGATACAGTTCAGCCCAGAAATAAAAAACACCAGATTTGAATTTGCTTCCCCCAAGTGTATGGGCATGAGAGCTTTCACTGCAATCATCACTAGACTATTTTAACAACAGAAACAGCCAATTCACCCTTTGTCTTGCCTTCAGAAGTTTTTACTTGAGGCTGAAAAGTAGCATGAACATTGTCAGCTGAACCATTAAAGTCTGGCAGACACAAGCAATGGTAAACAGGATTGTATAATGGTGACAGCAGCTTTTGGAATAGCTGGTGCTACCCAGACTGTATTTAATCCTTCAGCGATCTTGACTCTGTGATTGGAGTCTACTCCTGTGTCCCTGCAAACGGTTGAAAATTTGTATCTGCCTCAAAGGAGAGCAGAATCAGGCCTTAAAGAAAGGGGCTCTTATTTTTTTGCAAAGCTGCACTCAATGAGCATGTTTTGGAAATACATCAGCATGACCTTTCAACAATGTGCCAAAAAAATGGGAAAAAAAGGAAAGACTTTGGGAACTGCCAACCAGGAAACATTGTTTTGTTTGTTTAAAAAAGAAAACCAGAAACCCGTCCAAGAATTTTTGTGTAAGTTAGAGGCTAAGTCACTCTCCTTTATAATCACTCTTCTTTTTCTGGATACAGTATTTTCAGTGAGGGTAGATAAAATCTGGCAACAGGCTCATTGGCTCTGTGCTTGGATTCAGTCCCCTTGACACTCATCTGCCTCCATAAACTTTCATCTCCTAAACCCAAAGCAAGTTCACCCAGGAAAGGAGAAAGAAAGAGGGAAGGGGGTGGAGAGGAGGCTGGTGAACTGCACAATAAAAATCCAAATTGCAGCTTCTGCCATTTCTCAATGAAGGAAAAGTTAGCAATGGCCAAGAAGTGCAATAAAATGCCATAAATCACCCAGCTTTTATTTCCTGCATGGGAACCCAACATACAGCTGAAGTTCTGGCAATTTCAAGACACACATAGGCTTTGCAAGACTGATCATTTCATTGGGCTGTGTTGCACCAAGTGCTTTCCTAACACTTGCAGAAAGTAAATTGAATAGAGACCGAGAGGTGAAGAGCTGCCTACACTGCTCCTTCACCCGCTGCCTCTCCCCTCTGTCCCCTCTCCCTTCCCCCTCGCTGGCTGTTTTGCAGTGTCAGCCCTCCATGCCTGAGCAGCTCCCTGCCAGCGATGGAAACCCCCTCCTCAGAAGGTAGAGGCCTTCTGCAAAGCCGTGGTGTTTGGCTGTCCTGAATGTGCTCCCAGTGCATTTCTTATTCTCATGCTTCACCCTGTTTACATTCCAGCTCGTTTCTCATTTTCCATGGGAAAGAAAAAGATACTAGCAGGTAATGAGGGGCCCTTTAAAATATTTCCTGATTCCTGCTTGCTAATTTGACCCTGAAACATACTGGGTTCTACAGGGGTTCACAACAAAATGTGCTTTTAATAGCAGCATAACGCTTTTATTGAAGTTTTAAGTTAAAGTAAAAAAAAAAGTTCAAAGTAAATTATAAATTCTTTTATTGTTAATTGCTAATGTAAAGCGGAATAACTGCCATTTTGTTAAACAGAAGTCAGTCTGACAAACCTAGTCTTCAGATTTTACTTCAAGGTTAGTAATTTTTCTCATGCAACTGTTCAAAGGGATAGTGTCATTTGGTTTAAACCCCACTTTAATTCACTTTAAAGCTTATTCTAATTTCGTAAAGAATTATAGATCCCTTCTTTTATTTTAAAAGTACCTGACCTCGCAGAGTAATAAAAAAACCCCAACAGCCAATCTTTATATAAGACCTATTAAAACACTCCCCAACATTTTATGCCCCCTCTAGCTTTACAGCTGCAATCAGCTAACAAGTGCCGAGCCAGATTCTGCCTCCACGGCACTCATGCAGCCAGCCTCCCACTGATCTTAATGAGAGCTCCATGCATTTGTCTGAGGGTAGAATTTGACCCATTTTTTTTTCTTTTTCCCAGAATGGTAAGGGGCTCAGATGCATCTTCTTGCCCTTGTTTTGCTTTGCTGATGGATGAGTGCGGTGCACTAACATAAACAATTGTGGTACAGATCCTAAACATAAATGCAGTGTTAATTTCAAGGTCTATTAGCAACACCATGAAAAAAAATAAAATAAATGTTTGACAGGACAAAATCTGCAGGGGAAAAGAAAACATTATTCTCAGGCTTCAGGGAGGTTATTATTACAAACAATGGAGAATCAATAAATTATATTTAACACTATTAAAAGCACTTGACAGTGTTCCTTAGAGTGAGCACACCGAGGCTCTGGACACAGTGTGACTGCAGCCTGCGCGCCTGCCGCTCGCTCGCTCACTCTCCTTCAGGTCAGGTCGAGAACAACCCGTGGAGCATTCTTGGAAGAGCTGCTGGAAAGCGCTCTGTGCCGAACGCACACACATTAATAACTGAAACATGGCCTTTTATTTTTTTTCCCCCTGAGCTTGTTATGCTTAATTTCTAAGTTGGTGAAGTGGGCTGGTGCACTCTCTCAGTTGTTTTTTTTCATTTGAAAGCGAGTGGAAAGACAAAAGCAAACAGGGTTTTGGCTACGAACGGATGACCTGCCTTGTAAAGAATTTAAGTCTTTTAACTTCAGAGGGGAATGAGGCAGGAATGCTGTTTGTACCAGAAAACTAACAGGGAGAAGGAAGGGGGGAGGGAAGCAGCATCTTCTTCCTATCACTTCGGTGCTTTCAAAGATTGCTGTTTCCCAGAACTACCTCTGCAGCAGGATAATATAATTATTAGCAGCTGTTAAAACAAACAACAAACAAAAACAAAAAGCATGCACCAGGACTGTCATGTCTGCACATGCCTGAGTGCTCTGACTGTTACACTGAGAACTTTAGAAGAGGCCCCATTTTCCCACACCGCCACTCAAGTGCAGGCCTGGTAGGACCAGAGCGTGGCAAGGCAGAATGAAAACAGCAGCCAGAGGCATTTATTTTAGTCCATTCATGTTATGAATGCTGAACACTCCTCCATTTGATGAGCAGAGCATTGATTCTTTTGCTTCTCAAACACAGTTCCCCATAAACAAAGGGCAGAAAAGATGACTTACTTCAGATTTAGAGAAACACCCGGACATAAATAAAACAGCAGAAGAGACAAATGCAGAAATTTCCATGCTGCACAGAGAGAGAGAGAGAAAGAGGTTAAACTGTTGCCTACTCTCTTGACTTTAAAAATCAGGCAACTGATATGATTTCTGATACATATCCTTTGTTGTCCTTTGGTTCTATTCCTGGGATCACATGGGTGATGCAGATCTTTCCCTCATTCTCTTACTTTTTAATGGGAGCCTTTGGGGCCCTTATATTCCAGCTAAAAGTTTATAAACATGATCCTGGGAATCTATAAAATCAGAAAGCAAATAAAAAGTATCCCACATGAATTGTTTATGAAAATCACATGATTTTTAAGTAGCTCTCATGATTCCTTGGGCCAGTTTCATGACTCTGAGTGCTCAAGGCTGGCAGTTTAATTTCTGCCCTCTCCCTGGGACCATTTTCTCTGATTAGCTAGCTGCAGGCAGCTCCATGCTCACTGCTCTGCTCATTCCTGTTCAGGAGCCTCCTTCATTTATTAACAAGGCAGAGGGGCACAGGTAGAGTTTCAGGCCTATGAATATTAATGCCACGATTGACTGATCTGAGTCACAAGCACTAGAGCAGATGCTTACATTGATGCGAAATGTTCCTGCCTCCAGCACTTTGCACCCTCTCTCAGCTCAGAGGTTTCCATGCCTGGAACAGATCTGGTGGAGCCAGGCATGCTCAGGGCTCAGCTGCCACTGTTTACAATCCAATGTCTTAGTGCAAAGCTACCTTTATCAGCCATTGAAGCTAATACACTGGGCTGTGAAGTGCAGTGGCTGAGGCATGGACATATGTTTGCCTTTGTTGCCAGTGCTCTAGGGGGAGGCAACATCTGCCACAGGGGCAGGACAGGCAGGGATGTTTTAAACTGCTGCAGAAAAATCCACCCGCTCTCATCTGCAGCTAAAATGAATTGAAAAATGGCACATATTGTATGCATGTCCACTTTGGCTGAAAGAAAGAGACTTTACCCTTTAAAGGAGAAGTATGCAAAAGGAATGATGTTTCTGACACTGCTAAGCTTACCGGTAATCTTTACAGGCTGGGTAATAATTGGCAAACGTCAAAGTATTAAACAATATTTAGCAGTAATTAAAAATGTAACTAAATGCTGTAGGTTGGAGTTAAATCTTGGCAGATCTTTTAATATATTGCACCAAACCCTCTCTAACTATCCCAAACTTTGCAGCTTGGACCCCTCTCCACTAGTAATGATGGTCAGTCTTGTTATCATGGACTCTTCCTTTGTCCTTTCCCTGCCTGCCAAGCAAAGAAACTATGCTGCATACATTTTCTTCTTGACCCTCCTTGTCCTTTTCTCAAGTGCCTCTTATGTTGGTTAGATAAAAGGTAGCAGTGTTCTAAAATGCTGCCTCTGTAGTTTTGCTATGTAAAATGACATTCATTCTGAAGAGTAGTAAGAAAATAATGATCTCATTAGAAGAGAGTTTAGCTATGTAGTGGTTCCTCTCTGTAGTGGAGATTAAATAGCAGCTAACTACAAACAATAGACATTTAAACAAAGAGCCTGCATCAAAGTTATTATCTCTCTTTCTGCCCTTCGAGAACATCATCAGAAATTGATCCTCTCACCACTGCACGTTTTCATCAAAGGTCCTGAATTTTAAGCTTGAAACACTATTTTGTGTGTGTGTGTGTGTGTGTGTGTGTTCCCAAACTTATTCCTTGAGTTGGTGTTTTTAACTAATTATTGGTGACATTTCACTTTTCCTTATAATAAACTTCTACAATTTTTTTTCTTCCTTAGAAAGAAAAAAAAATCCTGATTCAAAATGGGAGGTGAAATGGCAGAAATAATTAAAGGAAATAATAGTGTAAACAGCTTTCTCTCTTCTACATCTGAGGAACGCCAGGAGTACACAGCTAGTGGACATTTGGGAGATGGATTTCAGTGTGGTTCAGAGTTGCAGATGCTGCCCAGGCTATACTCAGAGTACAAGAAGAAGGACGGGCATGGTGAAACTGGGATCTCCAGTTTCATACTTGGTGTGTGAGAACATTAAAGCAGGGTTGCAGGACAAACAGCAAAGAGGCCTTGAAAATCACAGTCACACCTTTCTCCTCTGACCAGACAAACCCCATCTCCTTAGGTGGGGTTTTAGCTCCATCATTTGTTTCCTTTCTGAAACAAGAGTGCAATTTCCTCAGCAGAAGTCTGCTTGCAGTATGTCTGTCTCTTCTTACCCATATCCAACTTGTGACCCTTGGATGGGAAGAGGCACAGAGAGCAAACCATACAGGAAGATGTTGCTTAAAACTGGAGGTACTTGGTGCTGCTTGTGCTGTGGTAATTGCTGCTATGCAACACTGCAGAAGTACCTGTGTTTCAGGGGTACCAGCAGTCAGTGAAGTGGGATATGATGATGATTGTGATGCTGGTGCATACATGCATGCATGCAGCAAATCCCAAGTTATCTGGTTTGTGGTTGACTGAAGATTGGGCATACATTCTCTGTAATTCAGGAAGGAAGAGTGAGGTGAGAACCTTATGCTCATTGTAGTCCATGAAAGTGCTTCATTATCCTAAACATCTCTGTTCAATGTGAAGATCCAGATCTGTATTGTCCCAGAATACAGAACTATCAGAA
This sequence comes from Chauna torquata, assembly GCA_013399475.1. Lineage (NCBI taxonomy): Eukaryota > Metazoa > Chordata > Aves > Anseriformes > Anhimidae > Chauna > Chauna torquata. Next base: position 223,286 of record VXAL01002473.1, on the reverse strand, counting down.
TTCTTTTAAAGACAAATGTATCTATGCAGTCACCACCATTCCCTAGGACCTCCAAATGCCAATATACCACTAGGAAATTTGAAAGAAAAATGTCAGACTTTTTGTTAGAGATTCCTTTGAGAAGTGAAAACTGAAGTAATAGTTTGGTTATAAACCTCAGTCTTAGTTTTGTTTGGTCTGATCTAAAACGATTTCTTACTGGAACAATCCCCTTTGCCATGGAGGAGGTTGTAAAAATGTTTTTTTTTTTTTTTTTTTCCCTTAAAAGTAGATTTTTATTGAAAGAGATGTTTCTATCTTTTAAAGGAAAAACTTTTTGACCATCTCAGCTATGGACATGAAAGTGCCCAAATACTAGTGGGGCTAAATTCCTGACCTTTGATCTGGAGAAGTTGCTGAATGCATAACATTGCAGAATATCAAAGGCGGAACAAAGTGTAATAAAAGATAATAACAGTGACTTCTACTACCCACACACAGTCAAGAAAGAAGTTATCTAAGGACATCGTAACACTCAGAAACAGCTGAAAAGAAAGCAGGCGTAAAGAGAAAAATTATGTTTAAATGGTGAAGTTCAATATGCTGTTTGAGGTAAGCAAGATCCCTTGGAAGATGGAGAGACAGCAGGAATGAAACCAACAGAAAAGAGTACAAGCTGTGATAAGGAAAAAGAAGGTGGAAATTCTGGAGAACAGCAATTACTTGATAATAAGTGTTTATTTAAGTATGTGAGATACCAGAAGCCTGTCCATCCAATGGATTTGAAAGAGACAAAGAAAGTAGTTGAGGGGAACATGATTTTTCCAGACAGTTTGGACAACTTCTTTGATTAACAGCATGGCAGATGATACAGAGGAATTCAGTGAATTTGAGGAGGACTCAAATTATTTTCACATTGGTCCCTTGCAACAGTGCAAAAGAATATTTCCATGTGTGGCAATGTCAGGCCCTCTGTGCAAGTCATCTAGGGTTGTGGCTGGAAGCACCTCTGCCAGAGCTAGCGACAACCTGCAAGAAAGGAACCTGTGGAAAGTAGACAGGAACTCTTGTGGGCAGGCTGATCTCCATGGGAGCTGCCTCTGTTGTTTCTGAGGATTTTTCACATTGCTACAGGCCTCTGGGAGTTCAACTCCGCTGCTTGTCCTGCATCTTTGGGGAACACAGCAGTAAAAAGAGCACCAGCTCAAACAAAGGTGCACAACAACAGGAGGTCTTCCACCTTGGTCTGTTCGTTGTGGCCCCAGGTTTTACTTAGCAAAACTCCTTCACCCACAGTACAAGTTTAATGCTGTCTCTGATACAGTGTATGGCTACTGTACCTTGACTTTCAATTACATTAAAGCCTATTATAATCACTTTCTTTATAACAAATCCTCTTTAACACCTGAAAAGCTCAGTTCCCATGAGTGCAGTGCTGTGTTCTTGAAATCAAAAACAGAGGAATTCTAATGGAAATGCATTAACTGGGAGAATACTTTGAAAATGTGACTGGCATGAAAGGCCTTTAACATGCAGCTTACATTCAAATAGCAGTGGAAGAAAAAAAATTTCCAGAGCCAAGCACTTCTACACCAGCTGCCTTAAGACAGAGTATCTGAATCACCGTGTTATCACAGTAAAACATCTTGTATGGAAAATCATCACTATCCAAAGACAGGTCAAGTACAGGTTATCTAAGTACTATTATTATAGAAGTGAATGTTTTCCATCAAAACAGGAGCAAGAATTTGAAGAGATTTACTGTGATGGCCAAAAGGCTCAGTGGTATAGTGAATAAACCATGACGCTTGTTTCTAACTTGTTTCTTGTTGCCTTTTTTTTTTTCTTTTTCCTGGTTGGTAGGAAGGTACTAAAATTAGTATGCCAGATTTTGTTAGAATTCTTTTCACGGTTCTATCCTTCCTGGAAAAATAAGAGATTACATATGATTCACTTTTTTTTTCCCCCCCTTAGCTAAAAAGTTACCCTGCTGTATAAGAAATAGTGACTTTATCAACCAAGTGAGGACTTGGTTGGGGGAAAGAGAGAGACTATTTCTAATACATATGCAAATGTAGTACCTCCATCCAAACAACTGGGACTTGCCAGTTGCATATTACATATAGTCTGAATAAGAAAAGCTGACTCAGAAGTCCTAGGAGATAGCAAATAAAATGAATGACATAATTTCCAAATTAGCCTTTATTGTACTGTCTTCATTTTGGTTCTGTATCCCATGCTAGTGGAGTTTGCTGAGAGAACCTGAAAGCCTGAGCTACACCTATTTTGTTGTGAGTTATTTGTGGGGTCCTGTCACATACTGGTCAAACATTGGAGAGTGGATAACACCTTTATGCACATTTCTTAGCTGTAGAAAAATCTTCAACCCTGTTCTTATCCTAAATGAGTACTAGTTCATCTCTGTGCTTTCAGTACAAGACTCAAGTGGAAAAGACATTACACAGACTGTGGCTGTAATAAGTGTTTTCTTGCATAAATCTTGCTTGTGAAGTAATTAAACACATCCACTATAACTTACGCAACCTCCCTGGTACATAGATACCAGGATACCTTCTTGAAAAGTCAGCAAATATTGTGGCATTTCAAGAACTAACTCTCTTCTAATAGTGGTGCTGGTAAAATGCTTGCTGAGCTGGGAAGCCTTCCCACATACTCCTTCTAGATCACAACAAAAAAATAATAAATGAAATCATCATCATGGTTTTGCAGTATGGACAACTGCCTTCTGGCCTACAGCTCTGGATAAGAGTAAGATTTATGAAATTTCTCAAGCTTCTCCATATTGCATGGTTAAGGACAATGTTTTCTTCAGGTTTTGAACCTTCTGAGAGTCTGTGTTACAATGTGTTTTCTCTTGTACAGACTGTGGGTTGTAAACAAGGGGGATGGGTCATTGAACCCTCAGGGCACAATACCTGCTTTCTTTAGGTGACTTAAGCAGCTCTCCACCACCTTCCTAGCTTTCCTTGTTAGCTTTCATCCTTCTTGCTCAGATTCCTGCTCCTGCCATCTTCTCAGCAGTACTAGGATGCTCAGATCCCAGCATGCTCAGTGTGCTGCGCCAGGGAGACCATTCAGCTGAAAATGAGTCTTGTGGAAACACCATGAGCTTTTGGTTGGACCATATTCTTGATTCGTCTGTCCACGGGGCCACAGGTGCAGCACTGCTGGCAAAAAGAGGTTGTGTGAATGCAGGGCAAGGGCCCAGGGGAAGAACGGTAGGGCCTGTTTTGGTGACAGTGTGGCTTCAGATCAGCTTATGATGGCTGTGAAACTGCACCCTAAGGGGTTGAAGTCTGTCATTAAGTATGTACACACATTTCTCATTGATTTTCAAAGTAGGGAGACAGGAGTATATGCCAGCAGGTTCTGCCTTATATTGTTAGAGCAAAACCTGATGGCTTTGTTCAATGGTGAATGTGCACTGCGACATAATGCATTACTCTTTTCAAAGAGAAAAAAAATCTTTTTTTTTTTTTTTCTGCATAGAAATCTTTATATAGATTATTGTATGTATAATTCTCAGGAAGTAGCATGCTTCTTTTTTGCAAAGTAAAGCTAAAAAAATTGTCTGAATTTTATGGAAAGGTTATGTAACTGTACTCTTTCTTTAAATAGTACTTTTTATTCAAACTGCTTACTTTCTCATCAGTAGGGAAAAAAAAAAAAGCGTATTTTCCTAGCACAAAAGGTAGTTTCCAAAGGCCTGTAATTAGTTCATGAAAACTCTGCCTTTTGTCATATATCCTCAGCTGAAATGAAAAAAGATGGACCTTTTTCACTGTTAAAACAAAAGCATGGCATATGAAGTAAAGGAGCCTAAAGGAATCATATGACAAGTTGTATCTTAGGTCTACAGAAAATGATAGTGCAGCAGTACTTTGGATTCATGATTTCTCACTTTGATTGCCAACTTTTGGAAAACCTAGAAGTGGCAACTGTCATCTGTTTCTTTGCTCATCTCTCCTGAGAGAGAACTTAGAGCCTTATAAGAAAGAGGTGTAGTTCAAGTACTAATGAGGAGGCAAGAAGAAAGTTATAGAAGCCCTGATCTTGCATGGTGACTTTAGCAAAGTCAGTAAAGTCACAGGTGCTTCTGTTGTCTGTGGATCTGCTCAGTTCAACATCAGTTTTTGGGCCTAAACAGGTGAAAGGGGTATAGCATAAGGAAAAAACTGGCAGAGATTTGAGAAAAAAGAAAGGGAGGAGATGAGTAAGGAAGAAAAAGAAAAGAGAGAAATTAAAGGCATTGGGTCATAAAGAATGGGGCCTGCTGAAAAACAATGGCCTGGCAGAAAACATATTTACAAAAATAATCATGATCATTTCATTTCGGGTGATGTTTTTGAACACTGTATAAAAAGATCATCATTTGTAACAATAGCCTAAAGTCTTTTACCCAGTTTGGGGAATATGCAGTGAAGGTGTGGACTACTTTATGATTAAATTTAATTTAAAAGTTTTTAATAATAAATTTATTTCATAAAAAGAAAAAGAAATTATCTGAAGAGGAGAAAGTATCTAAAATCTTTTCACCCTTGCACACTCATCTTTCTTGCATGTTCTTGTAATGAAACACAGCCAATAAGTAATTTATTTATAATAATAAACATATGATGTAACCATTTCTGTTCCATCCAGTAGATTATGATCATGGATGAAGAAGGAAGATGAAGGAAGAAATATCCTCTGAACAAAGGTTCCTCTTTACATAAAGACAAATCTAATCCTAAAATCCTAAAAAAATTATACTGTAAATAAATTTTGGGCCTATAAATAGAACTTAATTTTAAAAGGCTTACTTAAATAAGCCCAAGCCACAAAATAGAAGTTTATTGAAGTAGGGTTTTAAATAGAAGTTTATTTGAGTAGGCACAAGCCACAAATTTTAAATCCAAATTTAGAAACCCCAAAATTTTGGGAGTGTTTGGAGCTATGGTTTTTGTTTCATCCCATTATAATACTAGGGGTTGTTCAGATTAGGGTTCACATTTCATAAGTATCCAAAATCTGGAGTTTGATTCTGTGCTCTGGTTAAAAGCTATAATTAGCAAATGAACAAAAGCCTCTTTATTTTTTTGCCAATTGCATTTTAATCAGACACCACAATTTTCTTTAGTAGTTCTGTTGTTGTTCTGTACTTAACAACCATTTTTAATCTGAGCTTTTCAATAATCATAAAGACATCGACCATTAAGTTAATGAAATTAGTGAAGGTAAGAAAACTATAAAAAAACATTACAAGATATTACTACACATGCATCTAAGGGGATTGAAAATATTGTATGGTTTATTACTTGAGAAGCAACATGGGATATTGTAACTAAAATCTGTTTCATAATTCATATACACAAGAGGGTAGACTTATGGTTGCAAATGGTGTAACAGCATAAATTTAACGGACCTATGCCAATTTTTAATGGGAGACTCTCTGCCTCTCAGAGGGGTTGAGTTTGGCTTCTGAAAAAATATCAGAACAGTCACAGTCTCTGCCACTGCAGCTGGCGGTGAGGGGCTTGGTGACGAAAAGCTGGTGCTGCGCTTGATAAGACCCCAGCTCCACAAGCAAGCAATGGCTATGCTTTGCCTAAACAGTGGTCTTGGTAGGGCTGGTGAAGAAGAGATGTTCTTAGATGTTCTCTGAAGTAGGAAAGACAAGAGGGACACTGCTAGGTAAGCATGCTGCTGAAGTTGCACCAGAAGTTGGTCTGCTCAGTTTGTCTGCTGGGGAGGTGGGTGTGGGTGAAAGGGAAGAAACATCGACGTAAGGAGGGCAAGGTAAACATAGCAGTTAATGATAAAGCTATGCGTGACTGGAGCTTTTCAGTAGAGCTCCTGCACAAATCTCATGAGTCATTATGCTTTAGGGAAGCAGAAGAACTTGTCACGCGAAATGTGAGATCACATTCAGAGGGAACTTCAAATGTCTCTTTTTGGGCTGCTCCACAGGTGGATGGAAAGGTGACTATTAAGAAATGATGCCACCTTGCTCAACATATCTGCTGTTTGGACTCACTCCTAATTTGCAACAGAAAAGTGTGCCAGAGGCTCATTGAGTGAAAGCCTGACCACGGTGAAGCCAGTGAGTTTTTTCTTATTGCCTGTAGTGGAGCAGTGATTTTAGCCTTAGGTGACACCTGCTCTGAAAAAGTAAAGTAGAAAAAAAACAGCGTAGGCCCTTTGAGACTGGAAGTTCCTCAAATTCCCTTATTAAGATTGCACTATTCTGTCCTTTTATTATTTTACTTACACATTTATAGGCACCATGACTTCACAAGGGAACTGGAAATTTGAGTGGAGGGGCAGGACAGTATTAGCAGGTATTTGTTGATTATAAAAAAATAGACTAGGAGAAATACAGAGAAACTTCTTAATTTTTCTGAAAATACATGGCCATCCTTAGTGGACTTCTCATAGGCTTGTACTGGGTCTGGCCGGGACAGAGTTAACTTTCCCCACAGCAGCCCACACAGCGCTGTGCTCTGCACTTGCAGCTAGACCAGCACTGACACCACACCAGTGNTCGTTATGAAGACGTCTGTCCTCCCAAACAACCGCTACACGTATTGAGGCCCTGCTTCCCAGGACGTGGCCGAACACTGCTCGTTGACGGGAAGTAGAGAATTCTTTCTCTCCTTGCTTCCGCGCGGCCTTTGCTTGTATTATTTCTTTTCCCTTTAATTAAAATATCCTTATCTCAACCCTTGAGCCCTTGTCCATCGTATTTTCTCTCCCTGTTCCTTTGAGTAGGGGGAGTGAGCGAGCGGTTGTGGTGGAGTTCTGCTGTTTAGCTGGGTAAAACCACCACAAGGCTCCTTGTGTTTTTACTTATGTGATTCAGTATTTAGCCCCGTCTGCGAAGAATGGCACCTTGGAAGAAGAAAAAGAACTTCTGCTCAACATTTGGTTAATTCCTCATTCACACCTGCTCAAAAGCCAGGCTGTAGTATGCTCGGAGCTGAGAGTCTGCAGGATAAATACTACCTAATACTCTAGAAATAATACAGTAACCCTGTGGAAGCAAAATTAAGCACTTGATTTTGGCTGAGTGAATAGTGAGGCTATTAGAAAAAAAAAAGAAAAAAAAGAAAAAAAAAGGACTCTAGAACTGTCATATAGTAGTTTAGAAATTTTATATACCTTATTGTGTAGCTTCAGTAGGCTACTGGAGACCTAGAAGGAAGCTCAGCTCAATTAATGCGAGGCAGTTGAATCTTTTCATATAGCAGATAGTCTTTGAGTTTCAGGAACGTATCTTATGCTTTTGGCAAAGGTTGATGAGTAATATATATTCCTTGTGTGTTCAACATGAGGATCAGACTAAAATTAACCCCGTTCTGAGGCATCAGGTAGCCAACTTGACACTGTGATCCATTATGCTAAGGAAAAATGTTTCTGTCTAAACCCAGAGGTAAACTGCACAGACAAGAAGTCATCGAAATGAATTATGCGGCCAATCTTGTTAGGCCTAGGTCACGAGCAGAGATATCTCTCTATTTCTGTCCCTCCACCTCCTAAGTACGTTTAGCCTTTACACTATTAGACTTCCCTGGGCCCTTTTTTAAAATGTCACCTGCTCTACAAATTCCAGGATTTTGTATTTTTAGATGCTGGGGTCAGGATGAGTGCAAAAATAATGACATTTCTGCCCTTACAAGTAATTTCTTCATTTTATTGCTCGTAGGAAGGAGCCATAATATGGAGTGAAGGAAGTCTGCTTAACCATTATAACCTCTCACAGTCTGAGAAAGAAATTACAAAGAAAACAAGCCTCTTCCTAGCCCAATAACCTGCCTTGTACCTACCACATTCATGAAAAAAATCCTCTTCCTAATGTGCTTTTGAAGTTAGTTGCATGGTGGACAATGGGGGAGTGTATTGTCAGGTAATGTTTATGTAACCTTTCTGGAAAGCAGCTTCACCAGAACATCAGCTGATCTGAAACTGTTATTTCACCAATAGTATTTTTTTTTTATTATTTTATTTAGCTCCTACTACTTTTTCCTTCAGAGCAAGGTCAAATGCTTATTCTAGGCCTCTCTTTCTGTCTTTGAATTAAGATTCTTTTATTCCCCCCACCTAATGTACAATGTCACCGCTCCTGAACAAGGAAGGGAAGTATTTTTATGTGGAATCAATTGTTACTGGCAGACTCCAAAACACAGTGTGTGAATGGGAAAATCTTGCTTATATTTTTTTCTTCCAAGAGGTACCGTTGATTCCACAGTAATTTCCATTTTAAGCGTAGGGATATTTTCTCAAATTAGTATAATCTTTAGAAAAACAACAACTTAAAAACACATTTTGTATTTTTAACTACAAAGCACGCTGTATTCCAAAACTGGCCTGAAATGTGGATAATAGCTTCTCGGTGTTACTGCAGGTCAGCAGTATTTCAAGGTTTGGATCAGCGATACACTGCATCTTATAAACTTCAAGGAAAATCATCCATTTTCCCTTCTGTTAAGTGGGAAGAATGACTTTACATGTCCAGAGATAGAAAAAAAAATACTGAATGGGAAGTATGCATGCTCCTCTTTAATTTCTAAGTAATTCTGGTCTTGATTCCCTGTTCTCTCAAAATGATATTTTCTGTTCCTACCCTTCACCAGCAGAGATTGCTTCCATATATGAAAAGCAAGAGTATCAAAGAGAAAAGATACTCTCATAGAGGTATTTTCAGAAACAGTGTATTAAAATGAGTCTCCTGGGAATGCAAGTTTAAAAATGGATCTGATCTACCATAACGCTGCCTTGCAGTGGTTAACCTGGTGTAGTTTTCCACAGGGGAACACATCCAAGTGTGGTGGTGGAGTAAAGAAAAGCATGTGTTTTTTATTAAGAACTTTTAGCCCTTTACCATTTCTGTAAGGAAACACCACCACAGATGACAAATGAGCAAAAGAAATATCACATTTTAAGTGAATTCCTATGCAATCAGTGATGATTTTTCATGCCTCTTCATCACTTTTATTAGTATTTTAAAGCAGCAATAAAGAATATATGGCTATTAAAAACATGAAACCCTCCACAAACCCTTCCATGCAAAAAAGAAAGAAAACTATCTAAACCACTCATTATCATTTCAACGTTTGTCAAAAACATGATTTAAAAATAGAAAGGAAGGAGAAATTACATGTTGATCTATATTTAGTGTAATCAGGCTTTTGAATGAAGTTTTGAGGCCCATATTTTCATAATTGTGTGTGTGCAACTGATTGGAATTTTATGGCAGGCGGGTTTTCCTTGAGGGAGGGAGATAGATTACAGAGTCAGTATTTGAGGGCTCTTTTGTTTTGCTTTGTCTTAATATTATTGAAAAGTCTGGGTGGCAGACATGATAGGTTCTTTATAGCTCAGAGATTAGAAAAAAAGAAATAATTATCCATAGTCAACAATCAATTGGTTTCACATGGTCAGTACTGGGGAGTAACAGTTTAAAATATTTATCACATGTGCTTTACATCCATGGATATAACATATGAAGCAGTACTACTGATCAGGAGATTTTTCTTGAGAAGAGGCTTCTGGATTGGATTAGTTTGTATTTCTTAGAATTTCAGATCTCCTTGAAATGCTACATGTGAGGCATACAGTGAAATGAAGGGGCAAGGGAAAAAGGTGTTGTGGTTTCTGCTAATTATTAATAAATAACAAAGCAGAAAGCTTTATTCAACACTTAAACATTTTAAAGTATACTCCTCCTGTGATCTAAAACATTCTTAATATTTTAAAAACTATGTGCTACTCTTGAAAGGCTGTGAAAAAAGAAATAAGATAAAAAAATACATCTATATACAAGGCTACTTAATTCTATCTATGTATAGGTAAGGCTATTCCAGCAGGATGCAGGTGACCCACTACTGCTTGCATACAATGTTTTAAGAATTCTGGGAAACACATTAAGAAGTTACACTTCTGGAAGCAATACTCTTTTGTCAGATCTTGTAAAGCAACACAAACCAGAGAGATTCCATAAACTTTGCAAGTTTCATACAACCATGTATGGAAAAAGGAAATTCCCTTGTTGCCCTAGGCTCAAGAAGTCAAAATTTTTGACTTGTCTTTTGTCATGCACTTGGAATAAAATTAATCCCTAAACTGAATGAGATATTTTTAATTAAAGTAGTTGAGAGATCAGATTTTGTTCTTTTTTATTTCTTCTAAAATATTCACAGAACCAAATATTAATTAAAGTATATACACGCATGTGTGCATGCACACATACACAGATACACATGCCGATGTAGTCCTAAATAGAGCAACATTTAATCTCCTAAAATGTCATTCAAAGTTTCTTCTTCATTTTTTTTTTCTTTTAAACATAAAATTAAACCACTTATGTTTTGGAAAACTTGACTTGAAACAGTTTGGACATCATTTTTCAGCATTTCCAACCCTCTGTGTTTCCCAAGCAGAAGTTATACATTCTCACTGGAGAAAACATGGATAAAAAGAGATCTAAATTGAAATTCATAAATATGAGGTACCCTAATAATTGGCTGTTTTGAGAAAAGTTGCTTTAATACCGCTTTATTTCTCTGTCCTGTTTTACACAGCAATTTTGTGCCAGATAGAACACTGGAGGGTTTTTATTAAAAAAAGTTATAGAATCATTGTTTTTGTTTCAATCCCACGTTAGCCTAGGCTATTCATATGAATAACACTATCTAGCTCTGTTCTGGATCTTTAATTGAGGGATCTGAGAGATGTTAAAAAAATAGATAAAAGAGAAAACAGTGCATGTTTTCCTGATTTTAAAACTGTGGAAGCAGATACAAAGTAGAGAAAAGTGATTTTCTCACTGTTGCTTATGAGGCCAGTGGGCCAGTGGCAGAAACAGGAACAAAATCCAGATTTGCTGAGAACCAGACTAATTTTCTATCCACTTTCCAGAGACTAAAAAGCATTCTTCCCTATCATGGGATGATATCGCAAACACTATTCCTCAGGCTACTTGTCTACAAAGCATGCGCAAGAATGATTTTTCTCTTGTTTATTATCACTCAGTCTATTTTTCACCCTGGAACTAAGCACAAGAGACCAGTGCTAAATTTCACATCTCAGAATCAGACATTTTTGTAGAAGCTGTACTACCACTTTTTTTTTTTTTTTAAACAGTGAAAATAGATCCTTTGTTCTTCCATACCTTATAAAACTGACGAAAACATTTCCATCAGAATTTCCTTTTAAAAGTCACCTCAGGCACTGACTAATAATGAAAAATTGAAAATAACCCCAAGATTGAATGTTTGAAGAAACAATATCTGTGAAACTGTGGTAGCAACATGCCAAAACACATTTGGTTTTGGAGGCCACTGAGGAAGGCAGCCATATGTATGGCCATGAGCTCTGGCTGTGACACCCCACAATATTTACAGCAGCACACACTCCTGGTATGGCTGACATATTTTCTTCTACAATGGAATGCTTCTTCTGGACATATTTCTTGCTTGCTGCCCCTCTTCTCAAGATTTAGGTCTGAAATGAATTAAGGACCCAGAATATATAGGTGAACATTACTTTAATTTCAATAAGACAGGTGGCAAATCACTTTAGAATTAGGCTGAAACAGTAACTGCTACCATTAAACCATATTTTTGGAGATTATGATGATCCAGCATTAAAATATTGACCAGAATTAAAAAAAAAAAAAAAAGTAAAAAATCCTACAATTGTTATATCTCCCAAAAGCCTGTGTGGTTTGCTTTGCCAGACACCAACCTAACAGAGTATATATAACATGACCTAGAATTGTAAAATTGTAGAATCATAGAATCATGGAATATCCCGAGTTGGAAGGGACCCACAAGGATCATCAAGGTCAACTCCTGGCTCCACACAGGACCACCCAAAAATCAGACCACGTGTCTGAGAGCATTGTCCAAACGCTTCTTGAACTCCGGCAGGCTTGGTGCAGTGAGTACTGCCCTGGGGAGTCTGTTCCATGACCTGTTTGCAGCTAGCCTTGGTTCAGTCTGGAGGGAGGTGGAACTGGAATTTTGTCATCAGGCAAGCTTCTACACTTCGAGCAGAGGAGCTGGCTTTTCCCTCTTCAACTCTTGGAGCTGCAGCTGGGAGAAGATGACTGAAAGAGTGAGAAGGTTACAAACCCTGCCTATGTTTCTCTGCCTGTGGAGTAACAGCACTGGGGAGTTGGGTTTGGTGTCTTTTATCTTTATGTTTTTCTTATTTTTTCAAAGAAAACTCAACTTCAGTTATATCATCACCTGTCTTAGTGGTGACTTTGCAGTCAGCTGACTTGTTACATTAGGATAAAATTCACCACTCTTACAGCCATATCCTGACATGGAGTTTCATGCAATAGTGCCATTTACTTCAATGGGAATTCTGTATATGAAATGATGACTGGAAATGCCTGTAGTTTTGCACACAGTGACACTAGATCCATGAAAACAACAACAGAACAATAGCCAAAGGCCTCACCAAGCAATAATGTCATGTCTAGCTTCTTTTTTTTCCTTTTTTTTCCCTCTTGGGAGGCTTTCATGTCATGAGGTGTAAATTTTGGGGCTGTTAATTTCTGACATCCCTTTTCACCGAATGAGATCCTAAAAATACATGACGACTTAACCATTCTACTGACAAAGTATCAAGTGAAGAAGCTTTTAATATACAAAAATCGACACAAGTGACATTTGGTCTTGTAAAATTTCTGCTTCTAAAAAAGGAAATTAAACAGTTTTGCTTTACTAAAATTAAACAATGAGCCCTAACAACAGAAATGATATTGGACTTGATCCAAAACCCTCTGAAGTTAATTCAGAGACTTGCATTGACTTCAGCGGGCTTTGGATCAGACCAATTTTGAATTAAAGACAAAGCTTGTGCTTCATTACAGGACTGTCCTTGTCCTCTTTTTCTTGGTGTCAAACACCTGCTGTTCATGACATGCACATATTTTTACCTATTTAATCTTTTTGAGTTGTGACACAATTAAAATGAAAAAACAAAACAAAACAAAAACAAACCCAAACAAACAACAAAAAAATAGCCCATCTCCAAAGCTACATGTGCAGCATAAGTGTGTGACTATGTGTTTGCTATAGGCATCCACAAATAAGTGCATGCACACATAATTTACAAAAAAATTAATGCAAGGACTGAATGCCTTTCCAGGACACTACAGGCAGAATATTCTGCTGGACAGTAAAGAATAGCGAAGTTGATGTAACCTTTCCTAGCTATATAAAGCTATTATTTTATTTGCTCTGAATAGGAGATTTTCCCATTCCCAGGGATTTCCCTCTCAACGTTCTTGTTGGATAAAGAGGTGCCCCCCAGCCTCAGCTGCACCCCCTCCCCCCCTTTCTCCCACATACTCTCAAGCCCAAGCCCTAGTCTAAGGAACCAGAGTTCACTTAGTCTTTTAAGTTGCCTGCCACAAACAGGATTCATGAGAGTAATTTATTGCTCACAAATGTGCCAGCAAAGGGCTCATTTGCAATTATCAGTATTTGTTCATTAATGAGCCCACTTAGTTAACAGAGATTTTCAAAATATTTGTTACCTTTAGAAAGAGTACTGTATCCTGAAATGACAGTTTTCTCCATATAAGTTGAGGTCAAATTACCCACCCAGATAAACCAATAGCAAATATGTCTCAAACAGCCAAAAAAGCTTTTCCTCCCTACAGGGGAAAAAGCGTCCATATTTTAACTTTGCCTTGCATCCTATCAGATGTTAGCCCTTATCATCTAATGCAGTACTTACAGTATCCATAAATCACTCAATCTGACATAAATGCAAGGAATATTCATTCTTTTCTTTGAGTAGAATGCAATCATGCCTTAATACTGCCTTAAAACCAGTGAGGAGTCATATCCAATAACTATCCCAATTATCTCTCAGCACAATGTTTTCCACCTGCAAGGAATGATTATATGTCAGCAACGATGATAAAGTCCTTAAAGAGATGTTGATGCCTCATGGAAAAATTTGAAAGACATATTGTTTAGAGAGAGTTCTGCTTATAGACTGCATTATATATATCTGAGGTATTTCTTTTCCCTATTTTTTATTACTAAGGACATATGCATAAAGAGATATTGTGTCTCAGGGAAATTATCATTATATAGCTAAAGTAAAAACTGGCAATCATGTGTGCTCTATTCTTACTTTGGCAGAGACTTCACAAATGACCTTGAGGGAAGTTCTGTAACTGCTCTGTGTCTTGCTCCAACATAAAATGGAGATGATACTTATATGAGGCTGAGTATTATATTCGTGGTAAGGTGTTCCATACCATTGGATGGAATGTGCCAGGAAATGAGTCAGAGTATATTCTCATAATTTGTACCAGAAGTAGTATTTCTCTTCCTGGTTTGCCTGAACGAACATCAGTCCCTTACTGTGTTAGGTACTGTACATATATAATAAAAGAAATGCTGAAAAACATGCCACCTAAATAGTAAAAATCAAGACAAAAAAGACAGGTAAGACAGTGATATTGAGAGAAAATCTTTTATCAAAGTTACAGAATGTTTTGCTATCAAAACATGGAAAAGAATTGTATTCCATGATATGGGTGGTAACTCTACATGGGCAGACGGAAACAGAGCTGTGCTAACCTTGCTTGGGCTGTAACACGCCAGAGACAATGTTAGATCAGTACATTAGTTGGAGCCTGGTACTATGTTAACGTGGCTGGATGGCTTCTAGACAAAGAACTATGGGAGGAGCTTTGGTCTGTCTGTGTCTTTTCTATAAACAACTCTGGGTCTTACAGCATAAAATGTTTACTAGACCACATCCCATCTGACTGTTGGGGATGGTAAATTGCACAATTCCACTCTTGGATTTGCAGACCCCATGAAAATTCATCCCAAATCTGCTCTCCTTACAACATAATTTTAAATATGTTTTACTGAGCCATTTCTAGTGCAAAAGAAGGAGAGTACCAGAAACATACTGCTTTCAGTTATTTCCTCCCCTCCCTCCACTCTCTTTTGGAAATTTTTGAAGAGATTCTCATTTTGCCATTGAAGAGATTTCCAAACTCCATAGTCCAAATTTCAGGGTTCTTTCCACTCATTTCTGTTCTTAAAGAATCGTGTGCATCTCTATACCAAATATGAGTTGCTTTCGCCAAGATCGAATTCTATATCCACAAACAAAATTTTCAGAAGTCAAACTCCTGCAGACTTCATACATTCACAGAAGTTTTAACCACCTGCACCTCCCAGTGACTTTAGCAGGATAAGCAGTGGCTACCATTTCTATACAGAAAATCACCTCTGCAGTGGCGTGTGTTTGAGTTTGGAGGTCTCACTGTAGGCAGTCAGATGGGAGAATTGTGGTCCTTTGAGGGGTCCCTTTAGCTTGTTACTGTGAGACTGACAGTCCGACAAGTGAACTGCGAAGGTTTACATAATCACTTGAACTTTTTATTGCATCTCTGAACTGAATTAGCTTCCATCATTTTTTAATTTATCTATCCCTTGTTTTAATTGACTGTGCTCCTTGATCTGGCTGTCATCATGCAAAATATATTGTTAAATGGTTTTAATAACTTCCTGCATGTGCAGCAAGCAGTATCTCGCATAAGTTAAGGGATGCATGTCAATCAATCAGAATTGACTTACTCCTAAATTTGGTTACTTTTGTGGCTTTATATCACGTATTTAATGCAATTTGAAATCTTCTTTTGTGGCTGTATTTCAATACTTTTGTGCTAAGCCTTCCAGAAAAATGTCCTTTCCTGATGGCTGATACTTTGAAACCACCAGTGCCAGAGGGGAAAAAACCTGTCCTTGAAATGAGTGAAGATACATATGACAGGCTGCTCTCTCAACTTGTACATTCAAAAATATCTACTTTGCCCTTCTCTGAGTGAAGTGGCTGCTCTGGCATAATTGTGGTCTCTTGTATGATGTCAATTGACGGTGTTGGAGCCATTAGGGTTCTGGTACAGATATGCATATTTAGAAAAAGAATTCTAAGAGAAAGTCATTTTGCATACTCAGCAGCTGACATTTTTATGTTAATAATGCTGGTTTTAACTTTGAAAAAATTTACAAATATGGCACTGCAGGGAACTATTAGATTTAGTAAATTTGCTGGCTGCAAATTCCTTTTTTAAAACAGTAAACTTTGTCATCCAAGTCTAGCAAAATATTTATTTTTCCAGAGGATGTTAGCATTCATGAGATGTACAGGATTTACAATTCTAGAACATCTGTTTGCTCAAAGAAAACATGAGTGTGAGCACTAAAAAGGTCTTCACAATGCTCTGCTAATATCATGGTCTCAGTCTGGAGTAACTGTCTAGTTTCAATTTGCTCTTCATGTCCACTATCTGCTTAAACTCTCAGATGAAATTAATTGCTCTTTTCATTATTGGTGATCTTTATACTTGTTCATTAGGAATTGTAGAGAGACACAATCAAATTCATGTTGTTCAGTCATTCTTTTACAGCAACAAAGAACAGCAATCCAATTTCATCTGCAGCCAAGAGATTTCCTGCCTATTAACCCATATCTCATTATCAATCCCTTTTCACACTGTGTCATGTGTTTATTCTCAAAGCTTACTTATCATTGTGTTCAAATATAAATATCTAACATCAGTTTTCAAGTAACGTAAAAGTGTTAGGAGGAGTATTTAAAATGGTAGGGGAAATATTTGAAGAAATTAATTCTCAGTCTCTTCTCTTGTCCATCTCCCTGAAATGACAGTGCCTTTTAAATAATTTGGAAATACATGGCTCACTACAGGTGTTATTGCTAAGAAAAAGAGAAACCTTTGGATTTTAACAGGGGAAGCACGAATCAACACTGTGTCTTTGAAGGCGGTATCATGGTAGTGACAAAATTCCACAACGGCTGTAGACTAAGGAGATTTTAGGATTGCTCCAAGTTCAATGAGCAGGGAAACTGAAAGTATCTTTTCAACATATGTTGAACAAATGCTGGAGGAAGGAGGTCACACATCAAGCTGGGAAAGCATTTGAATTTCTAGCTTTGAGACATCAAAACTCCTGACCTAAATACTTTCTATAAGAAATTATATGATAAAGTTTACAGTGCTCAAAAAATATTATTGAAGGAAAGAATACAAGCAATTAAATATTGAAAATGGGAGAACTTTGAAGGAAGGCTAATTTAATTGTATATTATCTTGGTCAGACTGTGAAAGATGTGATACATTAATAGCCAATAGTAGAAGTAAGCAAAAGAGAAAAGAGAGGTACACTTTTTCATACTTTCAGCCTCAATGATTGGGTAGAAAACTTGCCAACATCATTACTTTTTATATGTATTGATATATACCACGGGAGCCACAAAACAGAGGCAGATGCACTAGGCAGTGGACAATATAATTATCAACAAGGACAACAGGCTTATCTAGAAAGTTGAAGTGAAAGAAGAAAGGAGAGGAATGATACTATATTGTTGTGAATCATTATTTCAATGAACTAGCAAATTAACTCCTAAAAGAGCTTTTGTAGGAAAAAGAAATTTTTAAGGATGAGCTGGAATGAGAGCTTCTGGGTGTCTGTCCATCCATACTTGAGGGGAAGCTCGGGAGAAGCATTCAGAGCCGAGGATGGTAATGAAGAGTCTTGAGAAGGGAAATGAAATACCTTGTATTGGGAGCAACGGAGAAGAAGAAGCTGCTGAAAGGATATCAAAAAGAAAATAGTATGTGGTTGAATCAGTTAATTAGAAGGTCCATGTGCATATACAAGAGGTACCATATCTTTTAAATGCTACACAGAAGCTACGGAACATAGTATTGAGATAACTAGAGAAAGGTGTGGTGGCATTGATTTTTTTTTTTTTATCTAGAGTACACTAGAGCTAGATAATAATAAGGAATAAAAAAGGATAATATTCATGATTAGAAAGAAGAATATATATTAAAGGTGACATAAAGCTAAATAAGGAACACATTAAAAGAAAGAAAAAGGGGGGCTGTTCTGGCTTGAGCCAAGCAGACTGCTGTGCTGGGTGGCTTTGCTCTCTGCTTTCACCCTAGAGAGTGATAAAATTCTTTCTTCTTCCACATAAGGTAAGAGCCTGGCTGCAGTTCAGACTAGTCTTTCCTTTTAGGTCAGTTCTTGGCTTGCTTTTTAGGTAAATGTTTTGCTAGCAGCAGTCCAAGTTGGATCTGAGAATTAGATACAATATATATAGTAAATAAGGTTAATATCCGTTCTGAGATTTCTGCTGTACCAAAAAGTCAAAAAACAGAAACTCCACCAAACTGAGTGGTATGATAACCATAACTCTAAAATACCTTTATATTTTGGCTTTAGGAGAAAATGCTGAAATTTAAATTCCTCTATTTTTTTACATGTCAAACACTAATTCAGATAAAATGGGCTTCATACATATTTAAGATATTAGAATCATAAAAACACCATGAAACAATGAACAGGTTTCACTACCTTAGAAATATACTGACTGACAGGATATAATCCAAATATACATTTCACTCTGTGTGCTACAACTTCTACTATATACTTATGGCATTAATGGATTAAGAACACTGTGTACTGCATTTCCCATGCTCCGTATGCAATCATGTAGCTTAGGTGTGAGATTGTCATGTGTACGCTGAAGTCAAAGAAGAAGTTGAAAAGTAATAACAGATTTTAGGATGAACTGAAGCAGTACCCTTCTATATGTTGGGGGAAGTGTGTGATGACTTACAACTGACTCCCGTTCTTATCTTGTTGAAATAAAATGATAATGCTAATTCCTCATGGAAACCACCAGTCATCTGTGTTGCAGAAGGAATGTCCTAAAGACTTAGATATTTCTGTCTGCTCAGAATTTATACCTGAACTTCGTTTATGCTACTGCACAAAATCTTGGGTTTATGATAGGTAAAATAAAAATGAATTTCTAGTGTCTGAAAACGCACCTGCTACCTGGGATGTAGGATTAAAGCCAGACCATTACAAGTCTCATTTTCAAAATGTGGAACATAGTTTAGATTTAGATTTAGATTCGGTATGAATTTCTGGAAATTCAGATCTGAGAGCATGATTCCACCTGTTCTATTCGCTAGTTATACAGACTTGGTCAATCTGCTGGTGAATACATTATTGATTATCACAGGGGACAAGATACAGGTTCACTAGTTCACTCAAAGATTGTTAATTGCTTTGTCCTTACAGATATATTTCTTCTCTTAATGATTCTTTTACCTGCAACAATTATAGTTCAGAAGGCAGTGTGGTTTTTGTTTTTTGTTTTTTGTTTTTTTTTTGGGGTAATAAAATAATTCAGTCAGTGTATTTGTATATTATCTGCCAATTAGTTAATGGCTAACCAGATGTAGAAGAAGATAAAATGGGAAGAGAAATGGTGAGAAAACAAAGGGAGATGGGAGGCCAGTATGGCCAAAGCGAGCCAGTATGGAAGATTTTCAAGCTGAAAACTAGTATCATTGGTATCCACTGGTCCCTGGATGTTTTATTTATTCATTGATCAATTCCTTTATCATATTATCCAACTGCTTCCCCAAACTGAAGCAATATTGACCATAGCTGTGCCTGTTATGCCTGCCTCAGAACTAGCTCACATCCATGAGCTCTTCCTGGTTTATGAGGACTGAGTTAAATTACTTTTTTAATTGTATTTCAATGAAAACTTTCTTCTTTCAAGTCAGTGCTCAACAGTGATTGATGGAAGGATGTAGGGAAACATTGCCTTTTGTCAGGATATACTGTAGATGACCTTATGTCCTATGTCCTTGTTTCAGTTAAAAAGAATAATTACTAATCAATAGTGAAGGGTTAGGTGACACAGTAGGTTAATTTACTAGCCTTTTGCCTCTGGAGAACTGGATTCTGGCTCAGGTCACATGTAAAATGGGTTTGGTGGTTTCAGCCTTGTCCCTGTGGATGTCTGCCTATATCACAGAAAACAAGCCTGAATTTGATATGTTAGATGGTTGGCAGTTTCTGCTTAGGGAAATCTCAGGGCTCGAGCTGTGGCGATCCAAGCGCGGGCAGGATGGGCACATGCTGACACTTGCAAGAGGAAATCAAATGCAGCACAGCATCATGTCTGCCTGACCACAGGGGAGGCGACCCTCCAGCAGAATTAGATTCATGACTCCCACTGGAGCCAGGTGCTTAAATATCTTTAAAGACCTGATCTTCTCCCTCCACCTGTATATGTTGGAGACTTACAGGTACTTACTTTCAGGACTTGCCTTTATAAGATCATGCTTTCATGTAGCTTTTTGTCACAATTAACGATCCAGACAGCTGCTTTCAGTGTGTTTTTCAGAGACGATTATTATGAGAGTCTCAGCAAAAATACCTCATCTGTTTATAAGCAGGGGAAAAAAATACAGTTTCAGACATTTTGTAAAAATTCTTACATCTCTTTGCTCAGCACCTCCAGATTCTCTGTGCCTTGAGTGAGGGTCTTGACATTTTTCTGGTGGCCACCCTAGTACTGACGTCATATGCAGCTCTTAAAAGAATGTCAGTATCAAGATCGATTTAACCTTGATAATCTGCTGATAATTTGCCCATGTTCACCTAAGCTATTAGTCTGTGTAACATGTGTACCTGTGGATCCTCTGTGGCTGCTGTTTGACTGTGGTAGCTAAAGTCTCTGAGGACCCCAGCTGAACTAAACATGCTCAACATCTCTCATGTTTTACGTCCCAACAGATCTCTGCATGCTATGTCCCTACAGTGATCTGAGATCTCCTGGTCTGTCCATAAAGGGTCTGTCCTCATTACTGAGGTTGCACAAGGGAAGCTGAGAGTAAGGAGATTCTGCATTTTTACTGTGTTTGGACTGCTTCTCTTCTTTTGATGATCTGTTCCATTGACTGCAGAAGGTGGAAGGGGAGGAGTGAATGAGGTTGGGAACTGCAGGCAGAGAAGAGACTTCTTGCTCAGCATGCACAGTTGCATCTAGAGTTGATTAGAGCTATAATTTGAGTAAATAAAGTACAGTAAAATACATGATGCATTGACGTTTCATGTTGGGCACAGAAAACTAACAGATAATTTTGACAATTTTGGCCTTACTCTCTTTTCCACAGCTGCAAGATGGACTCTTAATACTCATTCTGTCCTTAGGGACGTTGTAAAGATCAGTGCTTGAGAAGAATTTAGACACAATGATGTGAATAACCTGATGAGGAGTTGGAAGGGATGAATAATTTTGTGATCAGTACAGGTTTGATATGCATTAAATAAGTTCACATAACCAATAAGGAAGATGAAATGAAAGTTTGAATAATCACCTATTTAGAGACTGTGTCAGGGGAAGTCCCATGGGGAAGAAAGAATGTGAACATCTAAGTAAAGACTATAATACTACATATGCACAAGGGAAGAATAAAGGTTGCATAAGCAGTCTTAATTCTGGCATTTCCAAACCCCTAAATGAATAAATATGGAGCCCTGATAATATTCTTTTACATATCTTTTGTGTGTGTAGTGATGCAGTCATGGTAGATAACAATTCTGACATGGCTGATGAACTGCTGTTGTGCCTGTGTCTAGGCTGAATTTTCAATTGCCAATTGCAATATGAATTTTCTTATTCCCTCTTCACAAAAACAGACTGTATCTTTCCTGATGGGCACTGCAAGTGGGATCTGGTTGTGTAGGAGCAATGCACTACTGGAAGCTGTACACTGAATTAGTCTTTCCACAGAAGTGAGGAGGCAACATGGGAAATAATTTCTTAAAGAGCTAAATCCCTCGGGCTTCATGGAGACATTTCAAAACAACTTCCTTGCTGACACCATTTTGATTTGACCATAGAGTTCATTTTAAGCTATCAGGTTGTTTTTAAAAATAAATTTCTAATGCATATTTTTAATTTGTAATATATACTTATTAGGCTTGCCATGTCATGCATTTTAATTGCAAGTTCTAACTGACTGGTTTAATGATACTTTGCAAAGTAAACTCAACATGTAGGTCATAAGTTCAGAATGAATGAATCCCTGGATGTTTACCAAACACCAAAATTAAATTACATTCTTAATTGTTTTGCAAATACTTTGGCCTAACTAATTAAATAGGAATGACTTTCTGCGTTGCTATAGTGCAAGGAATATTAAAGTCTTTAGGACTCATTTCAAATTAGCAAACTCTACCGCTTTCATTGTACACTAAGCGGTCATCTAACACTTCAAAAAAAGCAACTTCCCTACCCTCCCAAAACAGACAAACCAAATAACTGATAACATGATACAACTAAAGCTGTAAGAAAAATCTCTTGAGGATAATTATTAGACTAAGAGTATTTGGTGTTACTTAATTTCCATCCTTGCACTGAGGCTCTTAGGGAACACCCAAATGACTTCCAAGCATTAAAAGTATGTCTAAAAGCATATGTTCTCTCTTTGCCTTGTTTGCTGATGCTTACAGAATCAGTGGGACATGGACCTTGGTGTATACAGGTAGAAAGGTAATTCAAAAAGTAACCTTTTCTGCTTGCAGTGAATCAAATGAGGCCTTATTGATGTTTTCCAGTAATGAACCTCAGCTTCATGTACTAGTTCCCTGTCTTCAAGAGGTGTGTTTCTCTCGAGTTTACAGTTTCTTTCCTCCAGGGTAATAAGGGCAGGGCTGTGAATATGGAGAGTCATGTATGGTGTGTATGGTGAGCCAAACCATTCTGCAAAGGTTTCTGAAACATTGGATTTGACGATTCAGAAGAGAGCGAGAGGGGAGAGTAGCTGTTTATTCTCTGTTACCTGTGACACTGAGCAAGTGGATTGCTTTTTCTGAACTGCATATAGCTTTTTGATAGAGGAAGACTCTTTGATATTGTATTGTGGTACAGAGAATTACAATAAGAATCCCAGAAGTCATGAAAGTTTGGATTGTGCAGCCAGCTGTGGATAGAGAAAAAGTTTTAGACGAAGTAACTGTTGGATCTCTTAACTTTACGTACTTCCTTGTTCTTACCATAAATCTATGTATATCCAGTGTATTCGTCTTGTAAGGGCATGATATAGAGACATCAAGATTTTCAAAGGTCCTTCTGTCTCATCAAGATAATCATTTGCCCCTCCAGGAAGTATCTTCATTCATTTGCTGTTTCCATCTAAGTCCTTGCAAACACAGTGTCACATGCCTCACAAGACTGCTGAGTCATGAAATGCACTGATGAATTCAACTTCTTTTTGAAACCGAAGGTGGAAATTATAAATAAGATTGCTTGCATGTACTCTGCTACGGGGATAAGCACAGTCTCTCTGGAGAGGATAATATCCTGGAGTTCTGCTTGGATCATTTCAGACCTGTTCTGCAAGGCAAATTAAAAATGCAGAAGATGAGTTGAAGAAAGAAAACCTGCTGTTTTTCATTGTTCTCAGAGAAAAAAAAAAAAAATGTTAGTCCTAAACAACCTTTTCTGCTGGGAAAGAAAGACCCTTTTCACCTCTCTGCTACATTTCAGGAGAAGTGGTCATATGTAAAGCAGCTGGTGACATCAACCATAAAAATAGAAAATGGTTCTACTACTGTCTGAAGTGGGAAAAAACAAACAAAACAAACAAACAAACAAATGAAAAACCCAGTCTGCTAAATCTTCTCAGAAGTGTAAAGTAATTCCACAGTAAATAGTAGAAATTACAGAGTGCGTGGGAGGTATATCCAGGAAGCTGGACAATTGTGTAATGTTTTCTAGCTCATTTCCATGTTTTTGTCCATTTTTTTATGGTTGCACACTCATGGGATACTATATAAAATTCTTAGATATGAAATGATCACAGAGACCTAGCTAGTCATACAAGAAAGCAAGCAAGCAAGCAACTAGTATATATATTCTAAGTATAAATATCTAAGTAGAGGACTTCATGGAACATGAATTTAAACTCAGAGTTTAAATTTCCAATTCAAAACCAATTTTGAAACTGTGGGTAATATAACAGATTTTGCTGTTACAAAATTCCTCAAAGATTAGTGAAACTAATCTCTCGAAAGAGGAACATAGCAAAGAAAAGCAAAAGAGAATGTACACAAAATAATACAATGTTAAACTGGAAGTACACTCAAGTATATTTTATATTTTGCAGCAAGTAAAACAGAGCTCTTTTTGGAGAACTGCTACCTCTCAACTGATTTTACTTAGAACATCAAGAAGGGCTTATTTGCTCTGTAGGTTTCTTCTCACTGAGGAGAATGTATTTTCATGTTTGTTTTTGTGATTTCTGAATATTTACTCCCTGCTTCTACTCACAAAGTTCACAAACAAAGAGATTTCTCAAGTGATAGCTAAATAAAACCCATATTCAAACTTACTGAGAATCTTCATTGTAAATGGCATTTGTGGTTTATTGGTGTCAGTTGGGAAAGAGAGGTGTCGCTCATTGTATTTCTTTCTCTTTCCACAGCTCTTACTTTTATTGTGCAATGGTAAGTGACAGCCAATTACTTGATGGAGTGCTGAGCAGTAACATTTTATTTATGTGAAATATCACTTTCAGCACTTTTTATCTTATTTTTATTTGGTGGCAGAGCCCCACCTTGTTTTTTACTCACTGTAGTAGGGCATGAACTTCTCTGCACAAAGAACCTTTGTGCAGAGGTTGGGACTAAACATCTTAAAAATATATATATTGCTTTAAGCAAATGCACTGCTATAAGAAATGTACATCTGATTTACATCACATATCTTTTAGATCAGCTTTTGCCAGTATTTTCAGGCAGTGCTCATTCTACTTCTGTCCAGAAGCAAAACTGATACGAACCTAAAGAGAGTTCATATTTAAAAATTTATAACAGAAATATCTAAATGTTAGATAAGGGCAACAAGAGGCACAAGAGGACAAGGGCTTTCAAATTACAGTCATATTAAATGGGAGAAGAAGTGCAACAGAGTCCTGGTTTGGCTCTGTCTGCCCTGCAATGTGCAACACTGTAACAGATTGTCAACAAAGAGAGTAGGAAGCACACTTGCAAATTACAGCCTTTTTTCACCCAGCTACTGTTTATCTCTGAATTTTGCTATATTGACAAGATAAGTATATACAATACTTAGAAATGAGCAATATACAGAATTTAGAAACGAAGCTTAGATTTCTTTCTGTTTTAGTAACCTCAGTGTTCCAAGGCTCATAGCTGAAAAAACTCAGAGGAATAATATTTTTAGTGATTTTTTTCTTCCAAGGACAGACTATTCTGTGAGGCATACAATGACAGAAATTACTATGCATATCTTTTTGAGAAGTGTAGTGATTTAAAATACTAAAATGACTAACCATTTTTAATAGTGTATTCTAATTGCAATAGCGTCTTTCTCTGTCGCAGGCTCTACTAAGAGATAATTGACCTCTGTGTCTGTTACGCACTCTCACAGTTGGCTTGGGAAGCGTAATTCACATCACAGCCAATTACCTGGTGATATAGCCTAGAAAAGAAACTCAACTATCATCACAGCTCTGCCATTTCCCTNCTTCCTTCCTTCCAATATGTGGGCTTTTGTATTTGTCAGATGGCTTCTTTTTTCTCTTCCATCTATTTTTTGCCATAGAAATCCAAATCAAAGCAACTCCACTGTTTCAGTGCATATAGCTAAACAATGATTTACAGTGACATAGAAAATAACTCTCTCTTAAATATTGGTTTTAGTTAGTCTTGTATACAAAGCCTTTCAAATGAAATGCTGAACTGTGTATGACAAGTAAGTCTGATAAGCAAGTCTGATAAGTAAGTCTGTGTTGCTTACTGCCATAGAATTTTCTGCTGTTCCATCAGGTACTTTTTTATCATGATTTAACCAAAGCCATTCAATTACTTGTGGTTCTTTAATTGGTTCTTTCAGATCTGTTATATCGCCCATCATGTTGGCACCTGGGCAGTTTACATAAATTAAAATTGTATATTAAAAAAAATATGACTCCTTTGGGAATAAAAGTCTCCATAACTACACCTTTGCCTCTGTTATTAAAAATGGCTAGAGGTCAACTGAAAATCAGGGTAATTAGTTGACCTTGTAGAGTCTTGCAGACTGCCAGAGCCTGATTCCCTACTGAAAACCTTTAGCTATTGGACCAGGGAAACCATACTCTAAGGAATGACAGTAAGTCGCATCCTTGGTTGGGATAGCCTAAGAGATGATCTGACTGATAAACGGGTCTCAGTCTTACCCTGATAACTCATAATCAAAACCTTAAGCTGCCTTCACAAGCACAAAGACTGTATACTCATGGCCTTTATAAGAGATGTTTGCAACACACTGGCTGGACTTCTCATGACAATATCTTTTCTAGGCTGACTACTTGCTCCTGTCCTCACTACTGTGCTTGTCAGAAACTGGGAAACCACAAAAATGGCAACACCAGGTAACTCTAGGTATTGAATTTCCTGGGTGCTGAAAGACTTGTGACTACTGACTTTATTAAAACACAGATTGCCCAAACCATTTTAATGTAGATAATCTGATTTGCAAAGATGCATTTGACACTGAAGAACCAATACTGCATACCAGGGACCGCTCAGCAACCCCAATTCAAATCTTCAGAAGTCAAAACTTGCCGTATATCTAGAAAATAGTATCCTTCTGTGAGCCAGACTTTTCTGTGACTTTACACGTCCTTGAAACTAAGAACTTAATGAATAACTTGGAGAAGATGAGAGATTTATGAAACAATCTTTTATACTATGGTGTGTAGGGTTAAAAGCATAAGATGCAGTGCTGTTTTGTAGAGCAGAATTTCAGTGCTCATGCTTCTGAAGCTCTTTCCAGAAATGTATTGATAATATCCTGTGACTGAATATACTTGCTAAGTCTTTAATTTGCTTAGTATCTGTGACAAGATAGTTAACAGAGGTTTGAAAGTAAAAGGTTGTGTAATATATATTGTATATACTGTATTTATATTATACTAATCCCATGCTTCAGGGCTCCCAGTGATTACTTTGGGGGGCTAGGAAGAATTTTTTCATCTTTGATCCATAATGTGAGTTCTTTTTTCACCTTCCTCTGGATAAAGGGGACGGCTAGACAGGGATATATTCAGTACTTTTAGGGGCATTGAATTCACAGGAGTCTGATTGGTATTTTTTGTTTAAACACTCAGGATTAAACTAGTGATCAGATTTGGGGTCAGGAAGGGATTTCCCTGTGGCTGAGACTGTCCACTGAAGTGGTATTTTTAACTTTTTTTCTGTACTATAGAATATCACTTGCTTCCTAGTGTCATGCAGAATTTTTTCTTGAAAAATCCCTTTCTGGCAGATATTGACAAGAACTTTGATCTCTCATCTCTCTCTGTTGCATATTAAATTTATGTGCCTTACTTTTTTATGAAAGGATGCAAGTTTGTTTTAGAGTGCAGAAAAGTTTTGGTAGCTAACTGCATGCACCATAGGCATGGCATTAGGGTATAGGTATTCTATGGGGCAGTCTAGATAGACAAAAAGACATTTGCAGTATAGTAGCCCATGGCTGCACTTCTAGACACACAGGTGCATGTAGCCCTTTTCAGTTCCTTTTTTCTTGTGGTTCAAACAATCATGTCAGAGATGGTCTGGAGTTGAACTTTGATGTCTGGCACCAGGTTTCCAGCTCCAATCTTTCTTTTAGTTCTGTAGAGAGAAAAGAAGGCAAAGAATGGGAAGACAAGGGTAAAGGGAATGGAAATCTAGTTGCTGGATGCCTGTGTGCAGCAATGTTTGGAACTGAGTGCAGCCTGTTGTATAGAAAACAAATTGGCTGGAAAGGTATGGAAGGTTTTGTTTGTTTCCATTTCTATTTTGCATTGAAAAAAATGGTCATGGCTGCTTCTAGGTTACACAGTGTGCTTGCAGTCCTAAGTCTGATGCCTCATCTGTTTTTTTCCTTTCTTCACCTAAAGCTAATAGTAGTGTAAGTGTGGGAAATTGTAGATATGTTTCGGATTTAAATAGAGAGTACAATGTGAACCTATTAGATTAATAGTTATAATGAAACCTGCATGTATTTTTCTTGGCAGTCATTTCAATCACTTCATTGTAAGCAATCCAACTTTCCTGTGTTTCCTCAGTGAAGCATATTTCCAGAGAATTCAGTCTTTCCAAGTGCATTGTCAAGTGCTGATAAATTTTTATGAGCTTCAGCTAGTGGGTGACAGCCGCCATGGATATCAGAAATTATAGGAGAGCACTTAATGTGTGCTGCTCCTCCTTTGGAGTACATCTGCTTCAAGTGTCAAATCATGACTGGTATAATCTTCACTTTTTTTTCTTCTACTGTTAGAGTAATAACTAAAACTCTCTTTGGAAAACCCAAACAAAGTTTCATTAGAATAGTAGACATTTCATCAAAATTCATGCAAATATCATGAATTCCAGAAAAAGCTGGGATGTTCTGGAATGCTAGAATGCTGCATCTTCGCTTACACATTCTTGACTCAGGGAACAAAGCAGTGAAACTAGCTCGGAGGAGGCTTTAGCTGACCCAAACCACTCCTAATTAAGACTCTTGTGCTGAGCTGGGACATGTCAAAAAGATCACACTTTTCATGATAGGATTGGCCTATCCACTGAGGCCAAAATTAATTTTACCTCATTTTAGACAACTGAGATTCTTAAGGTGGAGACAGAGTCTCCTTGTTATACACAGTCATGGAAGAAAAAGGGATTTCCACACCTACAATAGCAATGTCTATTCTGATATGCATTTACATAAGGAGAAAAAAATCTACACATTTTAAAGTTAATATAAGTGTTGAAAACATGGGACATGAAGAAAGCAGAATCTAATGACATCCACTGTTTTACTTGTTCTGTTACATACTTAGCCACAAACTGGTTAGTGCCCCAAATGAACTTAGCTATGCTATAATGTTGTTTTTCATCCTGAGAACTTAAAGGTGGTTTTTTTTTTTGTTTTTTTCAACACGGTAAAATTAAAGCAGAGAAATGATAAAACAGCTTGCCTAAATAGCATAAGATAGACAGACAGGAGTCCTGGCATCCAGTCTAGTGGACCATGCAATAGAGCATGTCATGCTGAAAGAAGTCCCTGGAATGCACTAGTAATAACTTTTGGAGCAGTAGTTCCAAATTATTGGTATGAGCATATTTTAAATACTCAGCATGGGTAGTCCAGCAGTAATGAGCTAATCTAGGTAACTGGAGGAGGACGAGAAAGAAAATAATGCCTGATTCCACAGAATGGAGTTTGCTGTGGGCCTCAGTGGGCCGCCATCCTTGTGTTCACAAAACAGAAAAGAACTGTTCTAATAATGTCTAAACAAGAGCTATTGAGCTGGAAAGAAGGAATAGATTTTAGTGGAATATGGCAAGAAGGAATAGAACATAGGTGATAAAAAACAGAAAGATGGTGAACTGGAGTGCGTAGCCAAGAATTAGGGGGAAAAAAGAGGTGGTAACTAGGTAATAGCGGCAGAAGCAGCTTTTGCTTATAAATACATGGTTTATTTCTATAGTGTGATTCACAGTGCAGTTAAAACTTCTACTGACACACTTAAGTATTTGGACTTCCTGTCCATGAAGTGAATTCAGCACCAACTAAAGGTTTTGTCATATCTTTTGATATAATCATTTGCAGATCTGAGCACTGTTCACTTAATTTCTGACATATTTAGAGTATAATGAGCATGTAAAGAAAATAAAACGTTATTATATGTAACACAGATGTATCAGATTTTATTTTTACATTCCTCTGAGTTATAACACTTACACTACTGTACCATCTGCAATCCCTGGCAGAGCTGAGGCATTCTACAGATATATAAGAAATGACAGGTACCCTATGACAAACAGCTTACTCCCTAGCACACTGAGCAAGCTGATGAAAGAAAGAAGGTACAGAATATGAGCGAACAGGCTAAGTGAGTTAGTGAGGGAGGTAACAAAAAATAGAAAATTAAATTTGCATAAGCATGTAAGTCATCTAGGAACCTAACTCAGAAGTAGATTTCAAAAGCAGATTGTACATCGTTTTCCAGCATATCTTAGTTTCTTGAATGCCACACTGTCTTGAAAATGAGATGTTGGCTGTCATACAGTTCACCATTTTGTGGTCTGTGGAGCACACCCAAGAAGGTGCAAGAGGTTCTGGGGAAGCAGGGGAAGATATGAGAAAGAACAAATTCAGCTTTATGTCCATGCATTACTTACACCATTGTGTATCAAAACCTGCTGCCTGCTCACAGAGTGTGTTAACATATATCTTCAGTGTCTCAAAGCATTTTAAATAAAGCATTAATAAAGTAAAATATTAAGCTGCTTAAGCTACTGGTTTGACTTAATTCAAATGGACAGTCTCAGGTTCTTACTAGGCTACTTACATATTCTGAACTTTCATTTAAATTGCAAAGAAAAGACCAGGACATAGCTTGCCTGAAAAAAGGCTCATAGTACTTCTCCATATGATTGATAGCAGAGCCCACAATAGTACGGAAACAGTTAACTGAATGCATAACACTACAGCGAAGGCAATGAAATCTACAAATCTTTGTACCTTGTGGTTTTACAACAGACAGAAGTGCTTTTTTTTTCTGTAGGAGTGCCACAGTGCAGGAGACTACATTGAATATTTTCTTTTTCAGGAGACTACACAGTACTTTTTATTCAGTCTAAAAGGACTTCCACTTTGCTTTTTTTATGGTATTTCGTTATTCTCCATTTACTGAAAGAAGTTTGTTGATGTCATAAACTTGGTGCATGACATAGAGTCAAACAACATCAGTGAATAACCATGAGAGAAAAAAATAAAGGCCATGAACATAAAAAGACACCAGTCAAATGAGACTATTGGTGCTGTTAAGTACTGGTGTTTCTTGTCTTAACCCTCCCAGAGGAGATTATTGAGACTATCTTAATTTTTTTTCTTCAAGATGTCTAGAAGCAAGGAAGTGCTTGGCCAGATTTGTATACAGTCAGATAGAAGCACCAAAAAAGTTCTAAATGTTTAGACTTTTACTGTTGGAAAACCTCAAGGATTGATGTACTTTTTTAGCATTGATCCCACTGTGACAAATTGCCCTTTATTCAGTGATTCATTATTCCAAATGATGAACTCTTGCCCATATTTTCAAACCTAAATAACTAAAACTAGATAGCCAGAGAAAAGGTTTGCAAATTGTCCACACATTGTGCATATTCCTGACAACAAATGAGGTAAATTAAGGAGTGTTAAACATGTGAAGCAACTTTAAAAACAATTTTATTAGGTCATTTAGATGACAGAATGTTGTTGCTTAAGTTTGAAAATAATGCCTACGGATTTCACCTGAAGAAGCAAAATTCATCAAAAATACACACAAGGAGGACAAGTGAATACTTAAGTTTTGACAAGATGTAGAGCAATATGGCTTGGAAAGAAATGTAACTAAATGGTAAATGAGTTATCTTTTTCAAAGAAGCTCAAATTTTTGTAGTTAATTTCCTCCCCAATGTAAAATTTATAAAAAGACTCTTCAAGGAATTTGTACAGGAGAGTGGGGTTTCATTAACATCTTACAACCATCCTTCAGCCATTCCTTGCTGTTAAACAGAACACCACAACATGTTCTAAAAATACAAAAACTTTTGCCAAAGGGTAATTATTATGAACAGATTATTTTTCCTCTCTCTACACAAACCCCACAAGTTTAAGAAAGCAACCCAGACTGTTCATCATCAGTAGACTTTAATTTGTATCTACCCTGTGTTCTTCTCACTTCATTAGCCTCAGAATTTGTGACTGAATAGCACTGTTTGGGCAGCCTATTGCCTAGCTGGAGATGTCAGAAGCAATTACATTCACAGATTTAAGATGTCATCATACAAACTCTCTTTTTAGCTTTCTCAATAGACAGCACAAGTCAGGCCATTTGTTAAGCATTTCGTCATATCTTATCAATTGGCCAGACTTTGTATTTCACCACAGATTATATCTCAATTTGCATGTGAACAACAAGTGAAGGAGAACCCTAGCTAAATAAAGTTGCCCCTGCTCGAGTGGCTGTCTTGAAACCTGACTGCTTGCCTGACACAGGGAAGGCAAGGAGAAAGGAGGTGGGACGTGATATTAAACAGCATTTAAGACCTACACAGTTTGCAGATAGCTTCTTCAATCAGAGAGACTTCAGACCTATACCTGAGGTAATTTACCATCAGCTTTTCATGCATGGAACTGTAGTTCAGGTTTGTTTCATGTGTAGGGGTGTACTGATTTCAGGCGTTTAGGTAATGGATTTAGAAGAACAACTGACAAAGGAGAACTGGTCTATTGGTCTCAAGCATGCTTTCAACAGAAGGTGTTATTAAAATTTTAATTTTAATGTGAAGACTACTAAAGGGATTATTAAGAAGCTGGAAAAACATGGCTCATGCCATGGCGTCCAATGACACTTTCTCATTCCCAATGGCATTTTCTCATTCCTTTCCTCTTGCTAGAAAACTCTGTGACTATTTCAGTTATAACGGTGCTGAGTTCTAACAGCGGTTTCTGTTCCCTCTTTAGACCTCCAAATTCAATTCAAAAGGAATACCCAATAAAGCCTGTTATAGGGCTGACAAGCTTTTCAGATGTGAACAAATAGGTTAAAACTGATGTTTCCCTTATAAAATGGACATATATATAATATAAACATTATATTATGTAAGAAAATTTTCAGTAATAAATAATTCTTAACAGTGTGTCATACTATTATTATAGCAATAAAATTTTGCCATCAATGTTGTATTATGGGAATGGTATATATTTTAATATCTTTGAAGAGCAGGATGGACAATGTGGCCTCTTAAAGTTTCTTCCAGCTTCTATTTTCAATAAAATCTTTTTTTTTTTGAAAAATATATATATTTTTATTTACATGTAGACCTAGAAAAATTATCATTCATTGAAATCTGAAAGAATTTGGTTAGCACCACATTCTTAGCAAATATGTTTTCCTCCAATTATAGTACTATTTGTAAGTTTTTGTCTGACAGTAATATCACACTTTTAGATGTATTCATAAGGCCTCTTGTTCACACATTATCCATGACAGAGATATTTTATATGATTTTTTTCCTTTGCTAAGCTCTTTTATGTGAAGTCTTAGAGTGCTTATGAAGGATTTGCAACTATTCCTAAAATAGTATTTAGTAACAGTGGATACCAGAGCTTATGATTTTTCTTGTTGCTATTCTATTTTATGGCTGAGGGACTAATCTTTATACTCCTGATTTCAACCAAAATAAGTTTTGTTTAAATATGGCTAACAAGTGGATGATTAATTATTAAACTAAAAATTCCATTGACTGAGAGCCTAGTACTTGGCACCCCAAGTGTTTTTTTGTTAATTTTATTCTTATCTGATAAATCTGACCCAATGTCATCATACTTAAGAAAGCACTGAAAGACTCAAAGCTAAAAGCAAGCCTATACTTGGACAAAAACACACTTATGCTAAAGCCATTTGTTTAAAAAACATTTAAGCTTATGAGATCAATCATAATAAACCGATGTCCTTCAGAAAGTCATTGAAGTTCTCCATAGTTACACAAACAGATTAGGTTCCGGTTCTGCAATTACATATATGTCTGTTTAAAGGAACATTGACTTAAGGTAGCATTCACAGGGTATCAGGAGCCTTCTGAAATACTTTCCAGGGGTCTTGCCATTGTTCTCCTCCAAATGGAAATTATGATATCATGTCAGAAAGTATGTGTAATTTCACTCTGTAATAGTGTCCCCCAGAATTAATTCTATCCCTCCTCATAGCCTGCTTTTAGAAATGAAAATATTAATCTCTTCTACTCAAATCTTGCTACCCTTTTCCTATAGAAATTCCATCTTTCTCTGTGGATCCAATTATCCTTTTTTTCCCAGACTCACCTTCATTTAGAACCGAGGAGTCGCTGCAACCAGAGCATGGGGGAATGGGACGGCCTCTATTTAGACAAAAGCTGAAAGTGTCGCCTGGCCCAGCAAGATGTACAGGCCAACTGAATGTCATTTATCCTGTTCTCCCAAACATGTTATAGATTAACCTCGGGCAATCTCTCCTTTTTTTTGAGTTAGCAGAAGTACTAGGGGTATGAGTTAACATGGAAGAGGAAGAAAGGAAAAGGAGAGGCTGGCTATTGCTGTGGGGAGTAGGTGAGTCTGCCACTCTAGATGGATAGCAGGGCAGACAGCATCTGCTTAACACCCTGGAGCACATCCCTGTCTCAGCACATACAGGAGAGAGGCCTGGGGCTACGGCCACAGAGGAAATGCCAGTGCTTGGCTCAGTCCCATCCATGTAACCCTTTTTTGTAAGGGTCCCTTACACAGAGTGCATTGCTTCAGTTTGTTTGATCTGTATTAGATTTTGGAGATTTCTTTCTTGCTTTTGGTTTATGGCGTCATGTGAAGCAACAGTTTATCTTGGAGTATAAGTGGTTAGAAGGAAAGGTTACATTCAGCGGTGTTGTTCTCAAAAAGAAAATATATTAGCAAAATAGGGAGTGAAGATTTCCATGTATGTACAGATTTATTTGGTAGCTAAAAGCACAAAAAAAATTCCTGACATAAATTGTCATGCTAAATCTACCCTTTTGCTTTTTCAGATATTTTCTCTCATACCTAACATATACTACAGGGAACCACCCATGGGTGGTTCACTGAGGATTCTCTAAAGGCGGAAATTACTCATAATCAACCACCCAAAAGAATTAAAGTCATTCTCTTCTATTCCCCCTGTTAGATCTGCATATGCTGCACAGCTAACCAACTTTGAGTGCAAAGAATAATAATAAATAATTCCCTTTCCTTCAGCAAAACAACTTAATTTAATTTGACCAGCCACAGGGAAAAAAAGAATCCAAAAAACCCAAAGAAATAATCCCTTCAAGCAAAACATCACTCTTTTGCCAAACTAAATTTCCCAAAGTGTCACAGGCGTAAAGCCAAAGTTAACTCTGTCTTCTCAGTTGTATAATGGCAAGGCAGGGAATCCAGGTTGGAAACAGGTCATCCAGAGTAAGAAGCAGCTTCTTATCTCACTAGCCCCTACTGCTGCGCAACAAACATGCGATATTTAAATGGCCAATACAGTGTTTAAACAGCAAACCAGATAAGGCATCACTCTTGTTATAATTATATTTTGACCTTTTATGAGTTGCATAATACTAGAGTAATTGTATAATTGGTCTTACTTCTTCAGTCTCTGTACTCTGAAGGAACCCAACCCTCAGCAGTTCTCACACTCCTGTAAAACATCCTGAAAGCTCAAGTTCAGAAGTCCTCTTGCAGGCAAAAGCTATTTCAAACAACCCACCTATCAGCTTGATCTCTTTCTCTCATTCTCAACTGATTCATGGACTTATTTGATATAATTTGCTTTTGTCCCCTATGACAAATTTGTTGCTTAAATTGACTTTTGAAGAGTGCTATGAATACAGCATGCAAGAGTTATGAAATATTTCAAAGATTTATATCATTAATACTTCAAAAATACTTCCTGATTAGCAGGCAACACGCTTTGTACTAACTTTCTGTTTGTGCAACTGCTTTACTTCCTTCAAAATTTTTAGTTGCATTTTTTGACAAGCTACAATAAAATGACTAGCCACATGTATCATGATTTGAACTAGTGGTTAATCAAATTGTGTGTAACATAACAGCAGGGGTTTTGTTTGTTTCCTATAAGGCTATTCGCTTTGAATTTTATGCCTTTAATATTTGCACTGTAGCTTTTGCTATGGTTCTGTTATAATTATTTCAGACATTTGGTTAGCCATTTGAGAGAGAGGCTGTTACCAATAGGAATATTTTCAAGGACACTTCTAAAAACAAATAACCAAACAGGACTTCTTAGCTGCTTTGATGTCCTTTGTTTTTCAAACATTCTCACTGACATATTTTCCTATATAATTATCACAATCACAAGCAAGATCTGATCAAAGCATCCTGCTGCTTATGAAGGCTGAAAATTTTAACTTTTTGATTTTGCTCTTATGGATTTTATGCTTATAATTTTAAGAGCACTCAGGGAAGCCCTAGTTGATGGGTGGTTTGACTGTGTCTCTGATACAGACTATTTTTTGTGATTTTATGTGCAGAATGGGTACTGGATCTACCTTCCAAGTTCGTGTTATTGTGCTGTGGTGTAAATACTAAGAAGCCAAAACACTATCATTTTTAATCATAATATTGCATTAAATCAATGAGAATCAAAGCTGTATCACAGCTGAAGACAATAACAATTTCTTCTGCATTATTCAACACTAAATGTCCTACTTGATTGACATAGATGTACTGACATGTAAAAGTAAGAAAACAAGTTGTATAAAAGTGATGCCCAACCCTGTGATTGCATAGCCCGTGTATTTTGTTTCTGTACCAGGGAGTACTTACCAAATCCTGGTCAGGTTCAGCAGTGAGAGCAGTAGGAGTTTGGGGTAGTCCTCAGAATACTTTACACTTGCTGTTAGCACTCTTCTCTTTCCTGGATGTTTCTTATTACATAATGCTTTGGGAGGGATGATGGTCTTCCGGGTGGCACATGTCTATAGATCTACGCCTTTCTCAGAAGTATGTTTTCTTCCCATACCCACCTCACAGTCCTTAGGCTAGATGTGAGTCTCTCACATGATGCAAGGACTGTGGTTCCTCCTCAGAGAAGGTGAAGGACAGAAGCAGGTTGCTGCAGCTGCCAGAGTAATTCCTGTGACTCCTGGAACATGCTGCAGCCTAGCTGCAGGAATGGAGTAGGATGGTGGCCATGTGTTGAATATGTCTCCACAAGGAGTTCAGGAATTTGTGTCTTCTTGTTGGCCTGCCTGTAGCTCTCACTCTTCAGCTGTTTAACTGCATTATCCATTTCCAGATCTATAACAATCTGTGAAAACAATCCTGCAACTAAATGAATCTCAACACAGACACTTTGCTTAGGCTGAGCTCAATAGTGCTAACAGGACTGTGTTCTGCTCAGGTGGCCTATCCATGTCAAACCCATCCATGCCTATCCAAGTCAAACAAATTGTGTTATTGGCACTGCTACTGCTATTCTTGTTATTATTAGTTTCACTAATTTCTCCACTCTTCAACTGGTTGCATTGTTGATCTGAATCTAAGCTTCCCATCTTTTTTCTGCTTCCAACCATGCTTTTAATGTCTCTCAAAATCAACATAAAAGAAGCAACAAACCTGTCATTTATTTTTGTGTCCATGTACATTATTAGCCTTCCATCCTATTAAGTGCATTGTTTGTATGAAATTTAGTTTAGTTACTGCAGTTGTACTCATTCTTATTGCTTAAAATAAATATATTAAGAAGTGGGGATAGTCAGATATTCAAGGAAAGTGCCTGCACTTATACTTGTTACTGACATTTGCAGTGCTTTTTTAGAGGTCTAGGCTGTTGTAATATCTTTCTGCAGGATAAGATGACCTAAGAGACTATTTCAGTCTCTAATTTCTATAATTAAATGAACATCTCTGGTAACATTGAAGTTCAAGTTCCCATCGCATTTTCCTAAAGGAATAGGAGATAACCTGAGTGTCTTAAGCTACATTGCACTGACAGCATCACAATTGGAAGAAAGCCAGCACTAAGGTCTGAGTGGCAGCTGCCACAACCCAAGTAAGTTACCCTAATGCTCTAGTAGGCTGATGTTTAAGAAAACAGATTTAAGAGAATAGTTCCAGTGACTTTCACAGAACTATTGAGATGCTTTAAGTAAAGCACATACCTAAAATTTAGAAGCCTAAGGTTTCATGTTGAATATAAATGGTATGATCATGTCTTATGACATGATACGGAGTGGATCTTTGGCATACAGGACCTTCATTAATTCTGCAGTTGCACAGTAAAGGCTAAGGTTCTTTGGTATCATCAATACAAACAAATAATTAAGAAGTCATATATTTAGATTTTTTTCCCTACAAAATTGCTGCATGTTGTTGAACTTATTTTCAAATGCATTCTTTAAAACAGCACTTGAAGAGTAAAAAGTCTTTAAACTAGCAAGATATAGATTCCTGTCAACGCCTCTTGAACAAAAGGCTTCACAAGCAAGTACAGCATTGAAGTAGCTTTCATTTACATATATGCTTTTATTAGAGTTCTGCCATATATGCTCAGACTGACTTTCAGATATCTACCCCTAGATCTTGCCACAGGCAACCTTTTCTCTTACTTCTTATTCCTATGCAAATTGCTACCCTTTCCAGCCCTAGTGATAACAGAAAAGATCAGGGACATGACTAGACTGCTGTGTCCTATGACTTTTAGTGGTCTGCCTGATGATATGGGATAAAGTGCAAATTAAAACCAGATACCATAGTGATTGTGTGGACCTCTATTTCTGCCTTGAATATAGAGCTAATGGTATAAAACAATTTTTTTTTTTTCCCTCCATTTTTCTTTTTGTGTACAGGATGAGTTGTGCTGGGAATTTAGCTCCACAACTTGTTTTCTTGCTTTGGGGAGGTAGCATCTTGCATACTTCAAGAGATAAAATAAATTAGATGTTTTTTCTGTGCTTGGGAAAAAAAAGCAGACACAAAAATGTGGGGAAACAGGTGATATACTCTGGATAGACATCGAAATGATACATACACAGTGTGATTAAATCTGAAGTGCAGGGTGACAAAGTAGAGAAAGGTATTTCACACTGGCCTGTTGTATGTGGGGCAGTGTGATCCATCAACTACTTTGATATGCTTCATCAGCTTTTTGGAGACTGCCGTGTGATGATCTCATGAGCTGATTCAGTCATTCCAAAAAAATGTCCTCTAAAATGCTCAAATGATGTATTATGAAGAAATGATTGTTATGTTTGTGTCTGGAGATCGATGTATTTTTCTTCATTTAGGTTATGCTGTGACACTACTGCAGCTTCTGGAGTTGTATCTCAGTAGGACTTCCTATGATTTATTTTTAGTTTGATCTTAATCAGCTTTGTGTTTCTATCCTTTTCTTTTTCCCATTTTATTTACTTAAATATCAGCACAGTTCCTCAATAAGAGGCTTGGAAAGAGAAAGCTCACATTGTCTGGCTTCAGTAACCACCAGCTGTATTACCACATGCACATCTATCAAGATTAGCTACTTTTCCAGTACATAAAATCCATTTATGTAACGAGAAAATCAAATAAACACCGCTGTGTTTTCTTAAAATCTCTAGTGTCCGTGCCTTTCTTTGGCCACATAAAAATGATTTCTGGGAATTTAACAGCATAAAGTTTTGCTGTTTTAAAGTCTCAAGTGAACTGAATAAAAAAAATGGATCTGTCAATGTCTTATCTGAAAAGGGAAATAGGTGAGGTTGCCTTTCATTTGAAGGATGTGAATTTAAGTAAATGCTTTCTTATTTCAATATCATTTTACACATGATGCATAGATGCTCTCTGTCACAAATGAAAATATGTTAGTTTCAACTGATTGTCCTGGAGCAGAGGTGTGCAGTGGTGTCTCATTTGGGTGACAGCCACTGCTCATTTGAACATTCTGCCAAAGGGTGCTGGTCTTCCAAGAAACCCTCAGGAGGCAAGTCAGTGATATATCATCGTCCAAAAGCATGAACTTAGCAGAGGATGTAGACAAATTCAGAGCAAATGGCAAACTTCATTGCAAGGAGTCTGGGAGCTGTGTCAGACCTGTGGCTGGAGACCACAAGTTCACCTGGTTTGCGATGGAAACGGTGTCCAGCTTTCTGCCTGGGGAGGGCAATGGAGCTCAGGTGAAGTGTGCACAGAAGGGCCACGGCCATAGCTGAGACTGCAGGTATCTCTGCAGGGGAGGTAGGGTAACATAACTGTGCCCCTTTTTCAACACTGAGTTTTGGCCGGAGCCTCCTGCTTGCTCCCTTCTCTGAGATATTGCGCTGAGGAGGGTGACTGCAGGGCAAGGCATGAAAGATACAGCTAAACAGGGCAGCCAATTTCTTCCTCTGGCCCTTACACATGGCCAATATTGACAGAAGGGCTGTAAGTCACTTGTCATCTCTAGACAGTGGCACCCTCCTTCCCCACACCCCGATTTCTCTTCCTCCTCTTTCCTATGTCCCAGAGTCCTGCCTGTTTGTGCCTCCAGTGGGGCAGCTAGTCTGGTTCCTGGAATCACTTATACCACAAAAAACATCCATGGCAGTTTTTGGAGAAAGACAGCACTAAGGAAGGTTGCAGGAATTTCCCAAGAAATAAGAGAAGAGTGTTACTGTTTCTTATGTTTTGTTTACTTCAGGCAAATTAATACACTATGTGAGAAAAGTTCCTAGTAAAGTTTGAATATGGACATTTCAGAGAGGAAAATTAGTGTCAAGACACGCTTTTAAGGCGAAAGAATACTGTGCAGGATTTATTTCAGGGTGGTTTCTGATTAACTGTTCATCACTATTATGTCTGGATCACAGCATTGGCAGTTTTGTATAATCAGCTGTTTGGATAGCATGCTCATTATCCAAAGGTAAAAGACATGAGGGAAAAAAAAATCATTGAAGAATTTTTTTTGCACTTTTTTTACCCTGTCTGATTATGTTCCCTTATTGCACATAGATCCTTTCTAAAATTAACAAGGGTTTCTGAGTGGATTCCTGTTAACAGCAGCAGAAGTGGACCAAATTTTTAACTATTTCCTTAAGATTTATGGGTGTCTGCAGCTCAAGGAAACATAGTATGAATACATGGAATTTTTTGTGCTGTTCTTTTCAAAATTTGAACCATAAATAAATAACATTTGATTCTCTAGTCCTCATTTCCCAATCCATCAATATCCTTCATCTTCTTTTCCCAGTGGAAGTCAATGGCATACACTTTGGCATGCTCTTTTTCAGGGTGGTATTTCTACATGGGAACCAGTAAATGTGAGTGTGTGAGGGGAGGGGAATGGCAGTCAGAAATGCTCCTGGATCCCATAAAGCAGAAGTATGTTATGTCAATATCATGATGTGGGTCACAGTTTGGGGCAATTCCCAGAAAATAATCTGAAGTTATACTACTCAGGTCAGCTCCAGTACTGGGTAGGCATGAGAGGGAATTCTTTGGCATTTTCAGGGCAAGCTCTCTACTTGTTCCCTATCATGGATTTCATTTTTAGAACTTCTCCTTTGAGAAAGCAAATGAACAAATACACTTGCCTGTGAAAGGTGATCTGTGAGGCACACCTTAATTCAGAAGGAATGTTTAAAGAGAAATGCAGTTCCTTCTTCACTGTGCATTCACTGATAACAAGCCAAGAGTGGGAGCACTATTTTCATGATTCTTTAGCAAAAAATATTTGTTTGATCAGGGAAAGAGGTTGTTTCAAGTTAGAGCTGAATAACGCTATGCCGTCCACTGTGAATGTAAATTTCCGTAATGTACTATGTTCAGCTCTAGTTAGGGTTGTAAATTCTTCACTTTCATGAGCACTAAACTCACCTGCAAATCTTTAAAAGTACCTCTCATTTTTTCCCTCAGTGTTGTGTCACAGAGGAAAGATGAAGACTTGATGAATGTTTGGAATAAATGCATTCTTTGGAGTAACTGATGTAGGTGAAATATCTAAGGAATGTTAATCCTTTTAGTTTTAGTCATGTTTATGACTAGCCATTTTAAAGTGGTATATGTAAAAAATCAGATATCACAAAGCATGTTATTTCCATGGAGGATGTAGAACGATTTCTCAAGTTTTGATCCAGTGTCCTGTTAAGCTCCTGTCATTACATGATTTTGGCAGGCTTGCAATATTTCACAAATCCAGTAGGTCACTTCACAATGCCTTGCAAACCACTGCTCACAGGTAGTGTAATCTGACACTATCCTTGTATGTTTTTGTTTACTCTGCACATCCACTAATAAATCCTTAGCAAGCTCTTGTTTACAGTTAGAGGAAAGCTGGTTTGTGAAGATAGCATGGCCACACTATCTGTGGTGCTGCTGCCCCTTTTAACTGCAGTCTGGAGCAATCCATGTCAAGCTGCCCTGAATGATGGTGAACTGCAAAACGCAGCAGTAAAAAGACAATGCCTGGTCACTTAAGAAGTCAAGGATTTAAAGAAGCAACCAAAATCAATCAGACCCTGATCGAATGGGTCTGAAAACACACACAGAGAAGCTTTGGGCAGCTTGGCTGGAAAGGTACATTGTATAGTGTAGCTGGGGTCTTTTACCTTTGGAAGGCAAGAAGCTTTTTATGTTTCTAGAAAGCAGTGGTGCTATTTGTTTCCAGGCTCATGACCTCCCTTCACACTGCTGCCAGGAAGAAGATATGTGCTGCTCAGAAAAAAGGGGTGAAAAATCTCTTTCCTTACTTCTGGGCCTGTATTGATATGCGAAAGCTACAGACCGGAGTAGTTTACTTGAAGTAATTACTCCGATTTCACAAGCGTATTAGGGTACTTTCAGAATTAGAATCCTTTGGCTCTAGGAAAATAAATGATGAAATCAACTTAGTGCCAAGCTTATTCAAGCCTTTGTGACTTTCTAGTTTCATCCAGGCTGTAAATACCATGAGAAAAATCTTCTTGGGACATCTGATACATTTGATCTTGGCACTATGCCAGAATGGAAAATTGAGAAACACATGAAAAACTTAACAGTGTTTCAGTCTGTCTGAATTTTGTGTGAAAGGCTTTGGTAGGGTCATACTCAATCTGAAATGCTGTCTTCTTACTTTGCTGAACTTATAACGCAGGTGTGAATATAATATGTGATGCTGTCTTATTTAAATGTTCTCTCTGAAGAAGCAACCATTATTTTGGGCTGATATAGAAATATTCACTACACTGTACTTCTTCCTATCAGTTTATTTGCATTATTTCTTGACATGTCTTAGATTTTCCATCTTGATTTAATATTTAGGTTAAACTGCTAGACAGAGGCTTATAATATGGGGATACACTTTTTTTTTTTCTTGAATACTTTTGTTTTCTTTTTAACTAAAGGTAAAATCCAGTGAGTAGTATTCATCCCACATAGATTTTTGCAATGTAGACATATAGACTGTCTTGAAATCTGTGGAGAGAAATAGATATTCCCAGAGGGCTATTCATCTGGCCTATGTGGATGCTTACCTTTGGAGGTGATTAATGTTTTAAAATTTCCTGTTTCCCTCAATGGATTGTGAAAGACTCTAGGTGCCTAGCTTAGACCAATACTTCATACTTTTAAGTCATAGATGTCTAAAGTTCTATCAGCCCTATCTTAAAGTTCCTCTATGTGCATGGAAAACAACACGAGACTGGAGTGAAGGGTTGGAAATCAGGAATTTCTTAGCTCCAGTATTATTTTGCTGAATCTGATTAAGTTTTTCCATGTGTGTATTAAGGATAATAACTCAAACAGAAATGGTTTCACCATTCAGACTTCGGGCACTGTGCGTTGTACAATGTCTCTCTAAAACAAGGGTCCATTTTTATGGTGTTCCTTTTAAGAAAAGGTAGCAAGGTGATCACTCTTTGCCTGAATAATGCATTATTCCCCTTCCCCTGCCCCCCAAACATGCTGATATTCTATCCTGAGGTACATTAGATAAGAGCATTGTGTATTAGGTCCTCTACAGGTAAAAAGAATGTAGCTGTTATCAATAACACTTTTTTTTGCAAAACTTTAGACAAAAACCAAGTGTATTTTTATTCACCATATATATTAAAATCCCATATATAAAAACATACAGCACAGGGTAAAAAAAAACACATAAGTGCAGGTGTGGCCTAGATCAAACCCCAAGTGTAGTAGTTTGAAAGCTGAAAGGTCAAAAGTGGAATTGAAAATTTCTTCAATAGTGTTATATTTTTAATTATTTTTGTATTCAGATCAACTTAAAGGGAAGCTGGATTCAAGTCTGAGGTCTTGTAGGTGATCTCTTAAAAGATCA
Source organism: Chauna torquata (assembly GCA_013399475.1). Classification (NCBI taxonomy): domain Eukaryota; kingdom Metazoa; phylum Chordata; class Aves; order Anseriformes; family Anhimidae; genus Chauna; species Chauna torquata. The sequence continues at coordinate 179,560 of VXAL01002473.1, read as the reverse complement.
GTGATTTTTTTTCCCCATAAACTCAGTCCACTGTTTCTTGTGCATACCAACTCTACAGGAACTTCATGCAAAATTTCAGGGGTCACTGAAAGGTGAAGTGACTTTATAAACTGCAATCTGGCACTTTAGACTTCTGGACTGATTTTACTGGCATAGCACTACAAAATCACACAAATCCCACTTGCTTACCTCTAAAGCATCAGAAAGAGAAGGTGGCTGATGTTTTGCCAATATAAAAGCAACTATTCACTTGGTTTTTAATATACTAACACGAATTAGCAAGCAGGATGCCCTCATGTTAGTTGGGAACCCTTCTTCTAAGCTCTTCTTCAAAAGAATAAATGCGTGCAGCCTGCCTTTCATCTACTCCACTATTACACTTATTATGTCTCAAGGAGGAGACATTTGGCACTTAATTTGCAAAAAGCATTTTGTCTGAATTATGTCATGTTTATTATGACAGTATTATAACATTCTTCTTTAGTTTTGCGAGGCAGATTCACAACATAATTTGATGGTGGAATTTCTGGCAGAAGCTCACATCCAATGTTTCTCCTCTTCTTTTTCTGGTGTTTCTCATACCCTAGTGTTAAGAGACAGGTTGTGAGAGCTGATCCATGAGGCATGCCCGCATTGAGCAGGGAAGTAGAATTCCTGCTTTGCTGCACATTCAGTAATTACTGAAGTATGTACAAAACATGAGTGTGCATTGTACTTAGTGATATGTTAGAGGCTGTTGATATGTAACATGAATTGATGTGTGAGATTGGACTGTGCTAACCAAACTGATTGCATAATGAATTGGAAGAGCAGTGAATTGTTTGCATTACATGTATTTGGAATATCTGGATATTTTGCATGGATAATATTCAAGCTATGTGCTGTTTGTAGACTGTCAATTTTAACTACTCTCTTTCCAAGGCTTGCTGATTAGTCACGATGTTCAATTTTTGCTCTGTTATTGGATAACTGAAGCCTTTTTACAAATGAGTATTTTTTCCTGTATAACACACTTTGGGAATGAAGCTTTTAAGATTTGTGGACATGTTTATGAAATGATCACTTCAATATTCACGTACAATGCATATTACAAGTACAAAAACAACATATTAAATTCAAAATGTGCATTAGATAAAGTGTTTTGTGGATCGGATCTTTTTCCATTATTCAGCTTTAATTAGTATACCTACATTTTGATAATGATTGTGTATGTCAAAAATCCATGAGAAGTAAAGATCATCTACCAAGCAAGAAATATGTTTGCGAAGATCTGTTGGTGTTACAGAGTATATAGAAAATGGATACTAAGCCCTTAAACACTGACATGCAATAACCATCTCAATATGGCTCTGGAAAATGTGTCAGATGGAACAAGTAATTAGTAAGTGGCATGAACAAAGAGAAATCACTCCTAGTTAAGTAGAATATTGTAAATAATGGATTTTATTCAAACAAGCAAGGATCTGAATTACTATAAAGTAAATATCAATTATTCATTTAGTTTAATATTTTATTGCATCCCTCATAAACATTTACATTAGAACAGCAGTGAGCGTACCCGAGAGATTCAGGCTAAGCAAACAAGCTCCCCTCCTGCTTCCTTGGCTTACAGGCTGACTGTCCATCACCACATAAGCTCAGGATGAAATGAACTGAAAACTATATCACTTGCCTAAACTCCAGGTAGTGCCAACAGATCTATCATGCAGGGAGCCAAAAGAGTATCTGAAATTACTTATGCCTGGCTTAGAGTGAGATCCCTGGTATAATAGTCTCATTCAGACGGTATGTTTGTCTACTGGAGGAGCAGCGTGAACTGAGTCATATAAGCACCTGTATACGACAGTTTTGAAGAATCAGACTGAGAGACTACTGACCTACAAGAATTTTGCTGTAAGAGAAAAGTGTCTGACTGACAGTGCAGGACACTGACATCTTCTTCTCCTTTAGGGTAAAAGGGTCTAGAGTTAGATGAAGCCCTTGCAAAGGGTATCTGTGAGTGGGTGAAATGTCCCCGGAAAGCTCCCAGGAAGGAAAGCTTGACCAACTTTTATGTTTATATTCCTACCCTTACCTGAGCTCTGGCTTGTCAGGGTTGTTGCTTCTGAGGATATACAGGTGGTTCACCCTTTGCCGCTTCATGTTGCTGGCTTTTCCATTATGTTGACATTGAAGGCTGCCTCTTAGAATAGAAATAACCAAGGCAGCTTAGTATTACCTCGCTCAGTACTGGAAGGTACCTTGCCATAACAGAATGGACTTCCACAAAGCCTGATTTACTCTGCTTCTTATTTAAGGCTAGTCATAGCCATGTCATGCAATGAGTACTTATAAGCTGTAAAAAATGGATTTAGGCAATATATTCATATCTCATGGGTCATTAAACAGGCATCACATATCAACAAGTTTCTATCAGTATCATGTAGGATTAGAATTTAGGTAATTCTGAACACCATACTCAACTTTACATGAGCTTTTTCTGTTGAGTTTGGAACACTTTTTTGGGGATGTAATTTCTTATTTTAATACTGCCTTACTTAGCAATTTTTTTGTCAAGTTCTCAGACTTCTGATTCATGTTTTAATACACGTGATATAATGCAAAATAAAAATAAATTGAATCAGAAGAGCAGCTGTCTTGAGTGAAATCCTGGACCAAATATCCTGAGAATAAGAGAGTGCAAGCTTCTGGCAGTCTTCAAGGATGACGTTATCATAAAGTGCTTATTCCAGAAGAAGTAGCTAAGCTATCTAGACAAGCTACTTGATGTGGCTCACTATTTGACTTCTGTGATTGAGGGCCAGCGTTTCACATAATTTTTCAGAGCTTAAAGTTGCAGAGAGGTATTTTGGCAGATTCTACCAGGTTTTGAAGTGTGTATTTTCAAGCACCTGCATTAGTGAGAGACTTAAATTTCCATTAGCTTTATTGGTGCATACTGGAGCACAGTAAGCTTAAAAAAGCTATTCACCCTGAGGACAAGTTGCAATGCTCAGTGGAGCTCTAAATCTAGTACCAGCCAGATAGACAAGAGATCTGGGCTGTGCACGTAACCCACTTGCTGCTTCTCTACGTGAGCACGAGGGAGACAATTAGGCCGACATTATGTAGGAAGATACTATTTTGGGTGTCTTCTCTTCCATTATTTTGGATTTATATGTTTAACTTATTCCATCCATTTATGAAAACTTTGGCATGTGATTTTTTCACATCATAAGCTCTATGGTGTGTGTAAGGATTATGGCTACATGTGTAATGATCATTACTTGGCAACAGTTTATCACGACAGAAAAAGTTCTCCATCACAGTCATAAGAAAAGAGAGTCTACACTGAGGAACCAGCTCTTTCACTTAATTCACAAAAGATCAGATGTCAAGTGGACATTCAAAAATTAAATTCACTTTAAAAGATGGTGTCTGCAATCCATTTCTCCTCCTGGGATTAATTTTGTTGTTATTCCATTTGAATGGGACAAAATGCCCTTTGTGTAACACTTCATAATTCGGTTGTTTAAAAAGGCTCTTGTGGAACATTGCAGTGTCAGTATTTTATTAGAAAAATGATATTTGAACAAATGAAAATGGTGAAGGTTTCATGGAAATAAAAATGGCATTGAAATTCTGAATTTTTGAAAACTTTGTCAAGTGGGCATTGGCAGTTCCCTGTGGGTGTCACTAGGATATAGAGCTACACTTCCCCTAGGGTATTTTCTGTATTAAATCCTGTGAAGTGGCAAATAAAGAATAATGGGCTGTTTCTCTTCTCAAGACAATGCCAGTGTCACCAGAATGCCTTATGGCAATTCACATCAGCCAGCTGGGTCTGAGTAAGTCTTTGTCATTGGAAATCTCACCTGCAGTTATTTTATTATCTCCTGCAAACTTCCTCCAAAGCTAAACTCTGTCCGAGAGAAAAGTATCTTACCTCACAGGAGGTGCACTTACAGGTGTGTTACTGTGCCTGTAGCACAATGAAGTGTGTTTTTCTCCCTTGAAGATATGTTTCCTGGGTACAGCACTATGTTATGCTTGAAAAGGAGGAATGAAAAAGCCAATCTGACTGTAATAGGGAGAAAGAAAAAGGAAAGGAAGGTATCTCACTTCAAAATAGGAGGTGGCAGGAAGATGGATGAACTGAGGAAGATGAATTTGGGAAGGGAAATGAGTTCTTTCAAGATGAGTGAACATGCTTTCCCTTTCATCTTGCTCACTGACTTCTTTAGGATCATGCTTCCCAAGCTCAGGTGACAGATGAATCAGCTCGTGCGTGCGCTCTTGGCTGGAGGGGCAAGGAAAGGCTGGAGAGCAGCACCCTCATGTTTCTGCAGTGGCAGAAAGGCAGGAAGTGCTGTATCACTTTCATCAAAATTGGGTCGCATTGGCCATTGATTGGTAGTGGTTCTATAGTAGATGCTAATAACAGGTATGAGTATGTTGATCAAAGGTGCTCTACAGCCTCCGCTGATCCTTTTGTACAGGGAGCAGCTCTGCTGTGATTGTATTGAGCTGGAAGGGCAGAAGCGAGAGCAGGGACATGGTGACTGTGACTTGGTGACCAGGATCTCACTTCAGCCAGCTACTGACACATGCATCTGAATTCATACACTCAGTACCGTGCCCATTACTTCAGTAATGGGCCCAATATTAGGATGGACATGGTCCTGAGCAACATGCTCCAGGCATCCGTGCTTGAGCAGGAGGGTTGGACCAGATGGCCTCCAGAGGTCCCTGCCAACCTCAGACATTCTGAGATTCTGTGACTCTGTGAAGTATCCCTGAGATTTGGTCTGCCTTCCCAGTTCTGTCACTTGTTGAGTGAAAGTGGCAGAACAACCTTCTATTCTTCTTGAAGCTTATAATGTATTTTTCAGATAGGGATCATTCTTATTTCCTTAGTAGGGTTATTTAGTAACTTTAGTTGTTTGTGAGGCAAGCTGAAATTCTTCCATGGTGAAAGCTTTTCTGCATATGCCAAGTATTAGTATTTTGAAAATATAAACTGTACTTTGTATAAAACAAGGCTCTTGTGCATAATTGTATTAATTTTGGCACTATATGTTCAAGGACAAGCATGCCAACTAAGTATTCCTGGAATAATTAAAATAAAATATGTGATTTCTTAAGATTCTGTTTTTGATATGTATTTTGTGGGCCCCTTCTTAAGCTAACAAGATGATGTAACCTGTTTTTGTCTCTTCCTCAGCAGATGTGCCTCAGGGCAAAGGTTGGTGTTGAAACAACGATCTTTTTTTTTTAAAACAAAGTTGATTGTAACATGAACTGCCTAATCTTAAGAATCTTTAACGGGATGTTTGGTAAATGTCAAAAACGTTAACTTACAACCAATGCCTATGATATCCCAAAGAGACTCAATCAAGAACACATCCTTAGCAGCTTTACAGGCCCTAGTTTTGCTTTACTTAAAATAATTTAAAATTACTGAAGCTGGCTAATGCTATTCCCTCTAAGGACTGTGTGCCATTGGCATTATGCTTTTAATGCTGAGGCCTCTTTTACCTGGAGTATAAACACATGAGAATAAGGCCCTTCCGAGTAAAAGAAATAAAAGATTTCCAGTCTTTCCCGTAATCTTTTTTTTCCTAGTAGATCTGAGAGTGCCCAGTCAGTATATTATCCTTAGCGTTGGTCCCAGAAAACAGGTAGGAGCTGCAAAAACAGTGTCATTGAGTGTAAAGGTGGAATTGTCAATAGTGTTGAGTGTTCTGTCCTCAATATTGTTGGTTCGGCTAAAGGGTTTCAGCAGTGCTGTCAGGCATCTTGGTCTGTTCTGATGCTTGTCACACAGTATTTTTTTTCCCTCTTTCTCTGAAGTCTTTATTGACTTCATAGTCTTAATAGACTTCAGATGCATTATTACTATATATGTATTTTTTTTTTCCCTCAGAGGAAAAAGAATAAGTGAAAGAAACTCCATTAAACTTCTCGTGTGTCAAAGATTTTCCTGAAATGTTTTTTTTTCTGTAAAACACAGTATATACAAATAGTACAGTCCAAGATGACATGGTAGTCAGGTTTTATCAGCAATTTTTAGAAGGACTCACATAACTCACTCACATGCAGATAAACCCTTGATATTCCTTTACAACATTGTGTAATCTCTTGTAAGCCTCTCAAACTGCCCCATCAGTATGAGTACACACATACTTGCACACTGCTCTGCTGCTTTGAAGCAGATGCAGTAGTGAAGTTTAGTTAACAGCCCTGCTCCTGCTATCCTGCTGCTTATACCTATGAATTTAGTAATTTGCTAAATCTTATGAGAGCAGCTCAGAGGGTTTAGCGATTCCTTCACAATAGCGGGATGCTACAAGTGATCATACGTCCATAACATCAGGATAAAGTATTCTGTCTCTTTTCCAACATCTTAACAGCTCTGCTTTCCTTAAGATTAGGGCGTGAAAGTGACAACAATAATGCAATTGACATGTATGATAATGCTACTTGCTTTCGCTTAGAATCAGACGTACTACAGGATTAGTAGTAAATGCTGTAAAAATGCCAGAAGCCTCCAATGCCTTGGGCCTGATTCCTTATTTTTTTTTGCCAGTCAGTTCATTGACTTAGTCTATATGCCCAGCATTCAGGCACATGTAAAAGTCCCAAGGCAGTCTTAGACAAGTATATCTTATGTCACTGCCCACCGGTTCTTGTCAGAAGTGTGCCACTTTGGTGACAACCTCTGGTATCTCTTCAGGGTGATGTTTTGGGTCTACTTTGTCGCTGGTTTTTTTTTTTTTTTCTTATTTTCTTTGTTGTCTGAAAACTGTTGAAATCAGTTCTGAGTACTAGCAGGCTTTCTGCCATCCACATGTCTACCAGAGAATAAAGCTGTTCAGATGTTCAGTCTCTTCAGTTGGAACTTCACATAGAAAGGCATTTATAAGCTCTCATAATGAAGCCTAAACCTGAAAAAGTTTCTCAGTGATGTGAAGGATGTGATCTGAAGGTTATCAGAATTTTCTTCACTTTCCCCCTCTATTTGTTTCCCTACATATCTGTATATAACAACTATGGCGTGAATTTTGAAAGACACTGAGCGTTAAGCTCTGACACTTTAGAAATCTTTTATCACTCTGAAGATCTTGGACTGTCTAGAGGAACCACAGATAGATATGACCTAATCAATCTCTACTCTCTTTCTGATTTGGCTAAATTAAAGGCAACTTCTACCTCTTATTTTCCAATATCTATTAGGGATTTCCAGACTAGGTAAGATGCAGCATTAGGGAAAACAGGACTTCTTTACTTTAACTAGGGGCAACACAATCATAAGGCACAATGGGTAGCTCTTTAAATTGCATGTGGAGTGTGAAAAGAGGTTGGGAAAATAGCAGCCTTTTATTTAACAATCTTTGTCTTTTGGTGTGATGTGCGGGAGACTGAGGAAATGAACCTATTTCTTCTTGTGTATTGTCAACACTGCTTAATATGTTCTGATCAACTGCACCAATAATAAGTCACTGAAATTTGGGTTGCACTTGGGTAGCAGAAAGTGTAATTTGAAGCCAATGGGGCTGCACAGGTATAAATGAGGAGTTACCTTGGTCTGCAGCTCTCTTTGTTGAGGATGTTCAGTGAAATGAAAGATGTTCAGCTTCACTCTCAGAATCCAGTGTGGATTTGCAAAGCTTTGCAAATTGATGGAAAAGCTATACTTAGACTGAATGTATTTGATATGGAATTTGGGAAGATGATAAAAAAAAATGTGATTTTTAGAGAGCAGAACTGCATTTTAATAATTGGGAGTATGCTGTAAAGGACTGGAATTTTTTGGTTGTAGTAAGGAAAATAATTGACTGCAGATGGAGAGATCTGGACAATATGCATATGTTGGCAGTAGCAGCTTTTAGATTCAGGGGTGCAGTGTTTGGGACTGTGGAGTGTGGTTATTCAAGTTTATAAGCACATTTTTATTAGCATGTAAATTTGAATGCCAAAGGCATAAGCCACACTGTTTTTAACCAAACCAAACAAAACTTTACTTGCCAAGAAGATTTGAAAGAGGCTTTTAAAAACATTCTCCATTATAGCATGTACTTTTCTTACTTTCTTAAAATATTTTTTTCTCAGAAAGCAAAATGTCCTTCTCCTTTAGTTTGCAGGCTTCTGTCCGTGCATGGGGGTGATTTTGTTCAAGTCCTTAAGTCTCAGCTGGTGGTATTTCTTGCAGCTCCTTATATATAAATGGATTTTGGTAAGCCAAAATAGCTCTTTTCCCTGTTCCCATACTTCTGCCTCACATTTAGAATGATATCTAGGGGAAGAAACAAAGTCAATTCAAGGAGAAGGTCTATTTGAACTGGAAATTGACTGGAAATCAATTAGAAATTACTCCAAATTTATAAATCCTTACTTAAATTGCATATTTACTTTTTCATTTGGAAGGAATATGAGCTTGCCTCTTTTCACTGCTAGTGATGAAAAAAGCATCAGAAATAAAAACAAGAATGAGAAAATGTCATCTTTGCAAAGAGGAAAGAAAGACAACTGGGTGTAATTATACTTGGTGCCTTTCTGGCAATATTTAATAAATAGTTTCATGAGATATTCTCACATAAGCTAGTTATCTTTTATTCCTGCATATTTCAGCTGAAAACATTTTACATATTCCCCTGTACTAATGGAAAAGACTACACAAGGAGAGAGGCAGATTTTGGCTGATGCGTGGTGATGAGTGAATAGAAAGAAAAAAGAAAGAAAAAAAAAAAAAAATTGCACTCAACATCTGGATTGGCCTCAGCAGAGCTGAAAGGAGTCCAAAATGTTTCCAATCTTGTGCGCTGAGTAAAAATGACATGGAAGTCATCTTGCAAGTGAATACTCTAAGGGGAAAGTATTTTTGGCATTCGTATACCTTTATTTCTTCAACAGAGTGCTACTTAGAAGCTGTGGGAGATAAGGAATTTTTAGAATTTTCTATCCTTTTGTTATGAATGCTTAATATTTCTAAATACCATTACAAGAGAGAAATGAAATGATAAAGAGTATTAAAAAGCTCTTAAAATAAATTATTCAAGAGACCTGCCATGAATTATCCATTGATACAAAAATAAATAGCTAGCTATATATCAGCTGTATAAACCATACGAAACAGCTGGACCAGCTACAGAACACTAGATTTGCCATCAGGTATCCAATCTGACATGAGGTATATTGTCTTTCCTAACTCCAGTTGTGTGCATCTTTTATTGTGCAGCCCTCATTCTGTGACTTTGTGTCAGCATTTCTTGTGCTACCACAGTGCAATAGCAATGTAACGGTGCGTTTCTCAAGACAGGTGTTTCATCTGTAAGATACTCACCAAATCAAAGTTACTGCTGGAATGATGGAGTTATTTATTTTCAATATGCACCCTTTTTCATCAATAAGCAATACCTTGGGGCAGTTCTAAATGCTTCTGTCCAGAGTTTGAGCTCCGTAAATTTGGGACACCTCTCAAGGGAGTAGATGGTTAGGAAGGAGCAGTACAAAGGCAACTGCTCCTATCTACATGTTGGAGTCTGGTTTTGAATGATAAAAACCACAAACAACAACAACAACAACAACAAAAAACACAATAGTTTTCTTTAATTGAGGTTCCCTTGGTGTCAGAAAGTGCAGACACTTGATAGTTTACCAAACTGTGTGTCTGTCCACCACCAGCAATGGCAGCAATTAAACATAACCACCATCCTGCAGTTATCCCACTTTGTTCCCTTGAATGGATGACTTTTGTCTGTTGGTTAAAATTTGTTGAAACGGGTATGCTTAAGGTTGAAATATATGGTGCATCTCAACATGAATCTTTTCCCCCATTTTGGCAGCAGTAGCAAGTATTAGTTTCAGCGCCATTTGGGATTTCTGTGTGGAACAAAATTTGTATTCACATACAACTTCACCACTTATAAGTTTCCGGACCATTGTACTGAAATCTCTGTGTTTTCTCTGACTCAGAGGTTCTTAAGAGTCCCAGGGAGTACGGTTATCTCTTTTCTGGGAGTAGGAGAAAGAGGAAAATGGAGTTGACAAAGATTGAATAAATCAGGAAAAGTATGAAGCAAACAAGTGTTGCCACAAATTCAGGTATTAATGGGATGATTTGTGGGGAATCCAGAGACCATAAGCAACACATACCCAACCTCACAAAAAGATTTGGCACAGAAGACTGGCAGAGATCAGAATTTGATCATCCTTCTTCTGGTCTGCCACAACTGCTGAAACCTTAGGTCTTCTGTTTCCCATGGCCAGGGCTGATCTTCCTCTAACCTCTAAGAGAGGATGCCTGTATAGGCACCTATCTATTGACCTGGTGTGGTTCACACAGACTATTTCTGGCTGGTGGGTGCAGATAAAGTAGAGCTTACTGTCTCCATGGCTTCTACAGAAGACATAGGCTTCTATAGCAGTTGCTTTACTGCCACTGTGCAGCCTGGGAAGAAGGATGCCCACAGGGGATCTTCCCTGTGTTGATTTCAGACAGATCCCCTGCAGCCCCCAGTTCAGCCAGTAATGCCCTTGCGAAGCCTCATTATTGATTTGCCTCTCTCTGACTGTCCTCACAAGCAGTCATTATCTTGGCAGCCTAGAAAGCACAAGTATAGTGAGGGTTAAAATAAGATATTATGTTTATTTCACATTTTGCTTTTTAAGTTTTGAGGAGCCTTTTTCATTTAATTTCTCTGACCAAAGTAAGTCCAATAATTATCATCTGTTTTTGTTTGAGTCTAGATAATGAAAAGAATGGGCTGAAGCTAAAACGGTATGATTGGCAGGAGGAAAACAGTAGTAAAAATAAACAGTATTTACTTTTACCAATTTTTGTTCTTTGACAGCATTTTGGGGGGAAATGATCTAAAGAGGGAATGACTATGTATTTCCATATTTACAGTAGCACAGTAACTCTTCAAAAATTTTTTATATGTTTGCATCTCTGTGTGTGTATAAATATATTTATATACCCACATTTACTACATACTGACTCACGAACTTTTAATGGTAGTGGTTCAGGCAATGCTGAAGTGTGTGTGGGTACGTGTATGTGTGCCCATACTGGGATAAGTTGAGGCACTGGGAACGTGTTAGCTGTTCTATTTTCCTGAAGCATGACTGACAGCCCTGTTGTTTTTCTCACTGGTAGCAAGGTCAGTGGGCTGCATGACCAAATTAAATATACTTCATGGGAACTGCACTTTTCAGTGAGCTGTGAGCAGAGAAGGGTTTGCCCAGAGCATCCAGGGCCAGAATATCACCATTTGCTCTCACATGCTGCTGGCTCTGTCCTCCTCTTCTCCAGCCCTGAAAATAAAAAATAGTAAATACAGTTATCACTTACTCTGCCTTTCACTTTCTTTCTTTATATTAAGTAATAAATTGGCTAACTGTGACACAAAGCTGCAGAGCTTGGCTCCCACTGGAATTGCCTATTAGAACATATACCTTGCTGTAATATTTGATGGGAACATCTTCAGTACTGGCAAAGCTACTGCATTGCATACATGATGCAATATCTGATGTTATCAGGTGTCTTCTCCTCTCCTTTCGCAAGCCTCCAGGAAACTTGACTGAGTAATGTCCTGAAGTATCCATTGATTCTGATACACTGCACTTACCGATTTTCAGTAGAGGTCATGTTTTAATTACATGCACTGGGGGACAGGGGAATAAGCTTTTGAAACCTGCAAATTTTGTCTTGGGGAAAGAGCTAATTCAATAAGGGTACAATGCAAAACCTCCTGAATTCAGTGGAAAGGATCCCACCAAGTTCAGTATGCTTTGGATCTCTGCCTAGTTGCAGTGTTTCTTAAATAGCTCCAAACTTACTACAGGGACTATTTACAATTCACAAATACTGTAATTAAGTTAGTTATCTAAGGCAGCTGGCAAAATTTTAAAGGGTGACCATACATATGGTTCTATTTACAAAATAAAAAGTGATTTATTGAACCATATTACTTTTTTTCCTTTTTTTTTTCTTTTCTTTCTTTCTTTTTTTTTTTTTAAATATCTTCTTATCTACTTTATAAGACTCTGTAAAGGAAAACTGTCAAGATCAGTTGTCTTTTTGACTAACTGAACAACAGAGAAGTCACTTTTGTCAGAGTTTTACAACACTCCAAAGCATTTAAAAAGCTGTTCTTTGGAATTCCTAAAGAAAATGCACCTGAGAATTTAATGTAGCAAACAATGGCACTTAGTGCTTTATGCCTGCATACGTGTTGGATGCTCATTTTCCAAAATGTCCATTCATAAAGATACTCTGATTGTAAAGTGAAAACATAATGAATGTTTTATTCCAGTTTAAGTCAGCTTGAAAACAGATCTTCTACAAAGACATCGTCAGTAACAGGAATATGGCTGGCTAGTACCAGTGGATGTATGCTACAGCAGCATATTTGGGGTCAAATATCTGGACAAAGCTTGCTGAAGTCTCTTCTTGTATGGATTTCCCTTCTCAGTCTAGTGACAGCTGTCCCTCTTCCAGTTCTTTCTTGTGTGCAAAGCTTGGATGCATGCTTTTGACAAGAGCTCAGACGTTTGGTTTCCAGAAGCAACTTTTCTGAATTTCCTCATCATGAGATCATTGAGCTAACAGCATCAGTGATTGCCGTCAGTCATTTCTGACACCCTCATCAGAAAGAACTGTCTACCAGTGTTGCTTGCATGAATGGATTTTCTTCTTCCTTCGGATTTCTCTTGTTAGGAGAGTTGTGAAGCTTACAGTGTGCTTGTGAAATGCCTTAAGATTAGTGGGTTAAACGGTCTCTTTATAGACATAAGCATAGACATAAAGTGTTCTTTCTGCTAAATATTCTGCCATCGTGGTCCAGAAGTCTCTATACCATTGTATATTATGGAAATGAAGTGAGTATAACAGGCAGGTGCCTTGGGGCAATCAGGTCTGCTTTTACATGGATAAGTATTTTTGCACTATTTATTTAAAACTTGGAAGCCTTAACCAATCAAATTTACAAAGATTTCATGAACTAATTGCATATATTTTATTTCCACGTATTTTGGGATGACAAATATAATAGTCACATCTTAGTTTGGGTTACAGGAGAATGCATTTTGAAACCAATTAATAATAGGTAGCACTGTGCAAGCTCTACAGAGCACAGACCCTGCTGAGCAAGCTGTCAAATATTTGCCATGGTGCACAGAACCCTAGCATAGTCAAATGAAAAGGAAATATAGTCAGGCCCATAAAACTAAATAGGAACTTGATGAATCACCACTTAAAAGCTTGGTCCCCACTGGCTGCAATAAATGTTTATATATATATATAGATAGATAGATATAGATATA
>VXAL01002473.1:153094-166172 GCA_013399475.1 Chauna torquata | reverse complement strand
CATGTCCCTTGGTTACACATGCGAACTGTCACTTGGACATGCGTCAGTTTGGTTAGATCAGCAACATGGCTGAGCTTGGAGATGAGACAAGTTGGCATGAAAGTGTGGTGAAAGTTTCCACAGCTGCTGTACCATTCCTTTAAACCAGGAACACTGCTTTTGTGCACTTCTGCTTTGGCACCTTTCACTAACTTTTCTTACATGCAGACATGCTCGATTAAAATAAGCTTATTGGGTGGGATTTATAAAGCCCAGTCTAAGCTGCCCTTGAGTGGCAATGTCTAACACATTATGAATAGCATAGTTTTCAAATAATATCCAATTTGCCTGTCTGATTAGGTGTATCACAACAATGTGGAGGGCTTCCCGCCCACTCCCCACCCCCCATACACATAAGCCTTGCTAAAAAAATAAAAGAGATTCCAAGAAAATGTGGTTACCATGGTTATGAAAACAAATTGGGTTTTTGCAGGTGCAAACGGTCTATTAGTGACCTAACTGATCATTTGTCCATGCAGTTATTTCCATGCAAGTCTGTGGCAATCGCATGGAAAAAATTATGTTCAGTGTGGTGCCCACACCTTGGTGATCCTGATCTTCAGACATCAGGAGAGGCCAAAAGTTCTGTAGGTTTCAGAAAAGTTTTAGACTTTCTTATGGATAGTGAACTTATTTACAATGACATTAAGAAAAATGAAAAAGCCTTTTTTGAATGGCAGTGCAAGTCCTCCTGCTGAGGGAAGTAGGGGTACGGGAGCAATAAAACTGTATCACTGTGCTGGTGAAGAAAAATTATTTTCTTTGTGAGCAAGGTATCCCGTGGTTGTCTGGTAAAGGTTTATCTAGACCATCCTTGGTCCTTTCTTAGAGAAGGAACTGCAGACTAAATGGATTCCTGGCTCAGGATTATTGGCTGTTGCATGTCTTGACAGAAATTATAATCTGTGTTTTATGAAGCAGATGATGGACAGTTCGACAAGCCTGCATGCCATAGTGTTACCAAAAAAGGCAGTTGTTGGACTATTTTGTTAAATAGAAAAATGGTGTGCAGTTACTATGAAATGATCCTCCTTGCTTGTCTTTTTTTAGGCTTCAGATGGAGCACAATTTCTGCTCTTGAACTTTAAGAAAGAAGTGGACTATCCAGAGACCCTGGAGGAGAGCAAGCAGAATGATCAGAGAGCTACAAAACATGACTGTGAGGAAAGTTTAAGTAAATTGGCCTAGTTGAGCCTAGGAGGAGGTTTTCAGGGACTGGGGAAGAATATACAGTGATGTGCAAAATAACTGAAAGATGGCAGCGATCTGGAAGACGACCATGCTTTCTGTCCGCGATGGATAAGATAGAAATTATAGGCAAGGTAACTACGAAAACCGCATAATGATAAGAAGAGCAAAGAGTTGAAATGGTTACTTACATAGGTTATGGAGTTGCAGTTAGTGTATGTATTAGGCAGACCTCTGTGAGAAATTAGATATATATTGCTGGTTTTTTTTGAGGTACAGCAGATGGAACAGGTGATCATTCAAAGCTCATTTCCTCTCCTGTAATTCTGGGATTTACCAAAAGGTTGGCATATATTGCTCTGTCAACTTAAGGCAATGCTGATTTAGATGACGAATAGAATCATACTTTCAGTAAGAACATTAATTAGACATATGTCTGCTGGTTTTACCATATGAAAATGCAACTTAACTTCCTTGACAAATGTAGCATAGTTGGGAATAGGAAAGCTGATTTTATTTCAGTTTCTTTTTCTCTTTTCTCTCTCTCTCTCTTTTTTTTTTCCCCTATAATGCTGATGTGTTTATTGGCTGATTAGAACAAGAAACATCTTGTTTGCGTCTTAACCTTTTAAGACAGCATTGCAGCAGTATGGTAATGTCCTGTCTACATGCAAGACAGATTGACCACCAACCTCTTGGAAAATTGAATGACCACATGAGAGGAATTTGAAAGCCGCAGAACATGTGTTTAGCAGTGTTTTATTCTTTTGCCTATTTCCACTGCAAAGTCAGCATCACAGGCCTTGATCAGTCTCAGAGATTTCTCCTTCTGTCTGAGCCCCTCATCTTCAGCTGTCAACACCCAGACCATTCATCACCATGGTTGTCTGATCCGACATCTGTATCTGGAGGAGGAAGAATGGTGCATATGGTAGAATCTGGATAGGATGTCTCCAAGTTCACCTTTAGGAATGTCAGTTGTTTTATATTTGTAGCATTTGGGCTTGCTCAGAGGTCAGCAGCATTTGCAGCAGTGGGAAAATGCAGCCTGAATAAAACCCAGAAAGTTGAAGAAAGAAGGCTTGGTTATCTGTGCTTCTGCTACCGACAGGCCAACTTTAGTGTTTCACTACAGCCATGCATGAAGCTAACTTCTACTCTGCATGTGTTCCTTTGTCTTGTTAACTGGAAGCAGCTGGAGGGGAACTGGAATTTTGGACTATCTTCTATGCTCAGTTGTGATGACAATGATTTCAATTTACTCCTTAGAAGGTTAGCAGTTTTTTCATGTAAAGAATTCCTGACAACTGGAAAACACTGATCACCTTGACATGTATAGGTGAACTTTCTAGAGAGGATAACAGTACTTAATTTCCTCTTACTCTTGAAGGATGATCAAGTAAAGGGATGAGTTGTCCTTTCCTAAGCAGGAATGATCACATGTACTGAAAAACAATAGGGCCTCTAATAATTAACATAGCCTTTGTATATATATATCATATTGCTCTATTAGCTCCTGAAATAGGTCAAAAGAATTCAATGCTAGTGTATTCCTGCTTCATATGCTGAAAACTTGCTCCATGACAGGTAAAGTCCTTTTGGAGCAAATGAGTCAGATGGTCACTTTTTTTCCAAAGAGATAGTCTTGGTAGGTCTTTACCTGGTGCCTCACGGCAGAAAGCTACAAGAAGATTCTTTCCATTGCGAGTGTACACTGCGGGATCAGTTCTTTTCAGCAAGATGATATCTCCTGATGCCTTACAGTTCTGGAGTAAGAGTCTTTATTTCAGATTTCATAGTTTTAATATACCCAGATTCTCAAAAGAGCATTTTAAAAACACCACTAACTAACACTAATTCCACAGTGAGTTCTGTCTCTGGTAGGTGTCTGGAGCTTTCTCTAATTGGTCTTAGCACTCTGACAGGGAGAGCACACAGGTCTGTCTTTGATTTGAATTGGAACTGAACACTTGTATCAGTGAAAACATTTGACAAGTACAGCTGTCCTTTTTGGGATTAGGAAACTGTTATGTGACAACAGTGAAAAATCATTCAGAGAGTTACTTCTTTTCTGACAGTGTATGATTTTAGACTTCCTAGAAGAACAAAAAAAATCTTAAACCTTAAATTTACTCTATCCTCTTCAGGGAAGAGCTCATTCCTTAAATGTCCATTCTGCCCAGCTGCCAAATAAACATTCAAACAAACCACATAGGAATCAGCTATTACTGCCTTGGATGACAGTTTTCTTGCTGGCAGATATGTTTTTTATGGCAGAAAAACTTAAGCAAAAGAAAGAAGAAATTTGAGGAATCGGGAGTTCAAAAACTGTTCTGATATCTCTGAAACATTTTGACATTTTAGAAATGGTTTGTTTTCAAGTATTAATACTGGAATTCAGGAAATTAAGAGCTAAATTGTAAAGTAGCAAGACATGATGTCTGACTGCTTAGGGACCAATGGTTAAGTAATATCCAAACCAAATTACCTCTGTACAGTAAAATAAAGAACGTCGTTTGCACTTTCTGATCCTGTGTCCTGTTGGCATGTTCTGGCTTCACACATGATTAAATTATTCTGGTTTCCAAAGTAGGAAAGAGTTTGGTTACATCTAACTACCTACCTGGAGTAGTTCCTGTGTTAACTCCTTAATCACACCTGTGAGTTACTTGGGAGAGTGCTGTGTGATATGGACAAAAAACCAGCCAGAGACAATTCTCTCCATTTAGCAGTGTAGGGGAACAGCTCTAGCAACACAGCCATTGGCCTTGCAATGTACTTCTTGCTATAGGTGTAACTTGAGACTTGGTTTGATCTAAGCTAAATTTTGAGGAAACAGAAGAAGAGAGGTTTCAGCCACCTGAACGAACAGGTAGTTATTCTCATCAGCCTGCTGCAAGGCTCTTCACTTTGTGGTTATGCTCACTGCAGCATCCAACTTATTCTGGGTTCTTCTGGGTTTTGCTTTCCTTAGCAGACTTGGGTATCACATGTGGTTACCTGCTAGAGTATAGATCTTCAGTGAATGTTCTAAGGCAGCAATGCCTTCCCTATTGATGCATAAATTTAATGCTGTGAAGAGCTCTCACCGGGTCTAGAATTGCATAGACATTCAGGAGTAAGGTCCTCTTTCATCTCTTGCTGTTTGAACTCACCATGTTGACACTGTCTTTGGGCATATGAGGTGGTAGACACAAAGAAAAACCAGGTAGTTTTTCCTTTTAGAACTGTTTTTAATTTTGGAAGATTATTCCATCTCCACTTTCCTTGGGAAACATCATGAAGCAGGTTAGCCTCTCTTCCAGCTTGTTCCCAGCTAATGTGTAACTGTTTCTGCCACAAGTTTTCTATGTGGCACTGAGTTTATCACCTATAGTATATCCACACTTGTCCTGACTTGGGTACAGTGTTGTGATATAGCAGTATCATTTTTGAGGCAAGTTGCTATCTCTTCGGAGAGCTGTGCTTTGTGGTGCTTTCCGGACAAACCAGCTCATTTGCAACTAGTCTAGGATTTTTATTGTACATTGTACTGTACATTATTAACATATCTTTGATTGCTGTATATCTCATTTGCCTATTTTTAAATAGGACTAGTAATACTTCATGTCTTTTATTTATTGATTGTATTCTTTGTTTGGATATTAAGCTGTTCAGGGTAGCCCAATTTTCTTCTCACATAAAAAAATACAGAGTCTAGCACTACATAAAACAATAAAGCAAGACATTTAAATAAACCATTAGGATGACTCTGACTGGTGATAAGAGCTGGCAGGTCAGTATTAAGAAGTTGCCAATTGCATTAGATAGGTAAAGAATTTTGCAGCATAATTTGACTCCTTGCAAGTACTGGGGCATGTTATTTTTCTTTAAAGAAAATTTCAAATTTTAAGTGCTTACTGTCCCTCATCTACCAATTTTCTTTCCTTCCGTCCGTCCATCTATCCATCCTTCCTTCCTCCTTCCTTCCTTCCTTCCGGGGTGGAATCAGACCAGCTTTGCAATCCTTTTTGATTTCTGGATTTCCAGAATCTCCAGGGAGTTGAGGACTCCTGAGAAATTTTCTTATATCCAGATTGTTGTGTGGCATATGTGAAAATTTACTTCTTGGACATCACTCATCGACACCTTTGGAGCATGCTGTTGATTTCAAAGTCTGTGGGTCAAAAGTTGAAAAACATTGACATAGGCAATTATCATAAATATTGATGACTGTAATGTCTATATTTTTTGGTGAAAATGTCTCTCAAATTTTCAGAATGTTTCTGCTTTGTCTGTGTGTTTGTGTATTACTGAGACTTATGAGCTTTGTGACTCATACCTGTGCTTCACAAAAATTGCAGGATCTTTATGGTTTTGTTGTATCACTTTGTATCTGGTTCATATAGATATTCTTGCTTCAGGTACTAACTGGATAGTATAAAAGAATTTGCAAGTTTTTATACAAGAACTCCTTATGGCTTAGATTTTTAATCCCAGTCTCTGGATTCCCTAGTCATAAGACAGGTGATAGAAGCCTATGAAAACTTTTCTGATGGATGACTAGGAACAGAAATAAAAACTCTTATCTTACCAGCATTTCTGGGCATCCTACACTGTCATCTTTATCTGTTCAACCTTTAAGTGGGAGGGATGGGATGAGATTTGACTGAGTGGCAGTGCAAACCTCATTATCTTCCCACATTATGTCATGCTTTTCTGGTCATTTCTCAAATATATCCACTGGTGAAATATATATTGAAATTACATTGGAAAAAATCTGGAATGATTCTGCCAGACCAGTATTTTCTCCTCATCTGCTCAGTTAGTACAAATCAAATGGAACTGCAGGATATTGTTAAGATCCCCTTTTGAAGAAGTCCATTACAAATGTACTGACATAAATTACCTCTGTGGAGTTTCTTTGTTGCGTGACTGTGTAGTAGCTAAACTTTTCTTTTTGTAACCTGAACAAGAAGTATTGTTTAATATATTTAATTTCTCTCTCTTTTGTTAGCACAGAAGAGTCAGGGGGATGACTGCTTTGTCTGACCTCCCCTCCATGGGAATAGTAACTATAATGGGTTTAATTAACTATGTGGTATTGACGTAATTAGTTATCCCAGTGATTATACTTCTTTAATAAAAGCACTTCATTTGGGATGCATTTCTCTTCTGCATATGCAGAGCCCTACACCTATATTTCATAACTGTCTAGACATCAGAACCGTGTGCATATTTTAGCATTGGCCCTTGAGAGAGAGGTTATCTTGCATGGCTTAAGATAATTGGGAAGTAATGATTTTGCCCCCTGGTTTCAGACTTGCTCGCCTACTGAGAGTAAAGAAGATGGGGGGGAGGGACAGCAGCTCAGTTTGGGGAAACCAAAACCGGGAGGCCTGGTGGGGGTTGAGGGGGAAGGGCCATGTTTAGAAACTGAGAGCTCAGGCTCTGGCTTTTTCTAACTTTTGGAGCTCGGAGGCAGCAACATGTGGGTGAAGTAGATTCTGCATATCTGGTGTAGATTCTGCATATCTGGTTTATTGATATGTATTTCTGTACACAGAACTATTACTGTAGGTGTTTATGACATAAGCTTGCCTCCACTGTGTTATATTTACATACATCAAGCCTCAATACTTAAGTTACTGTTATCACACAGGCAAATCGACAGTTAGGAATGAATTTTAGTTTTCAATTTGGTTTTGCTTTTTGGTGTTTTTGTTTTGCTTTGTTTTCCTGGGAAGGCACTGTTCATTGTGTTTCATCCCTCTGGCTAATCTTGAAGAGCAACACTACAAGGAGGAGAGATTACCATATGAAAATGGCATTTCATATCATATGAATATCTCAAGAAATAAAAAAGAACAAAGGTAAAAAAGGGTCTAAGGGAAGAGATTAACTCACTGCTTATGGATCAATCCACCACAAAATACCATGCACGAACAGCTTTGGTTTACCTCTCAGTTCATAGCTGGGGGGGAGGGATTCCTAGCTGATAAAATATACTAAGAGATTAATGCATTCTGCACACAGCCTACTTCACAGGTAGGAGGTGTTACCCTGTTCCTGTTGCTGTATTTTATCTAGCATTTTAAAGTCCCGTTCCCCCCCTTTCCTCCCTCTCTGCTCTTCTTCATCTTTTTAGTTTGAAGAACTGTGCTGCAATCTCTTCAGTCTTTCTTTCTTTCCCTGTTGAGAGAGACAGACAGAAATTACTGCAAGTGTTTGAGTGCTTCATGCAGCACAGGAGTGAACACTGTGGGTCACAACAGCCAAATACATAAACAAATTCCCAAGAAACAGGGAAAGCCAAGCAAATGGGGAAGAAGTGGTTGTGAGACCTATGAACATGGCTTGTTCTCTAATCACAAGGGATGTTCCACTGAAGCCCCCAACCCTCATTAAATCAATAAAATCAAGTGTCACTTATTTTAAATCTGTATTCCAAAAGCAAGGATAGAGACTGGGGATTTTCATTTCATTGTTTCTAACAAATCACTGAGAAGATATTGACAAAGGTTGATTCCTCTACCTTAGTGTTAAAAATGTCACTACGGAGGCAGGTGCTGGGCATTCAGTGACTTTTTTTCAAAAGCGAAAGAGAGATCTGTGACAGCCTCACCGCAAATACTGTAGCTTTCTGAGACATTTTGTTTGGTTTGATGTTGTGCTGCAATGACGAGAGAGGAAGGATCTGTTATGTACAGCTGCATGAATCTCTAGATGGAAGTTTTTACAGCCTTAGATCTTCTTTTATACAGTAAAGGGGAGATGAAAGCAAATAACTCACATGCCGTGAAATAGAGGTACAATGGGTTTCTGAAAGGCTTAACATTCCTGCTAAGTATTTGATCGAAATTCAGACAAGGGAACTTTGCACTGTCATTTAATGGAGTGACAAACACGGTAAAAATACCTCAAAAATCTTCTTGTTATTTTGTCAGCTTCGACTTGATTGAATTAGCAATGAATGAGTCACAGTTAAAAAAGAGCCATTCTCCTCTCCCATTTCTCCTCTGAAATTTATTAAAGTTTGGGTGGTAAAGTAGCACATGTTTATTTTCTGAATGAAATGCAGGCAGAATATGTATCAGGCCATGTAAACAGCAGTGTCACTTTCCTATGCAAGGCATGTTCAAAAATTATCTTTTGCTGAGATAATAAAATGGCTCCAAATCTCAGTGTGAATGCGATTTCTGTTCCCCACAGTTATTTATCCAGTGTCAGATCTTGTATATCTTCCATGAAAAAATGCTTGGGTGAAAATGGTAAATACAAGCTGGCTCTTTACCAGACATTGTTAATTTTCAGGGAGAGTTGTTTTGTTCTGAAAAGTGTTCTTTATGAATTTTTTTTCTGAAAGATGCTGCTAACAATATCTCTCTGGTTGGTTTATGTAGAGTCTAACCAATGTATGTGCTAGTGACAAAACTGATACAACATGTACTGTTACTTGTAACTTCAAACATGCTCGTTACTGACCTGGACTGTTGTTTACTTAGCTTTCAAGAATGTTAAATGGTGATAGATTTGAATAGGAAAAAAAAAAAAAAAAAGGAAAAAAAGAAAAAACCCTCACTGAATGAATCTACTGATTCTTTGATAACGCTGGGTAATAATAATGAAGGAAAACAATAAAAATAATAGGAGTAAAAGAAGAGCCCCTTAGAATAATGTGGATCATTCTCACCTTCAAATAATGTATGCCACCACACAACATTTCACTTGATTGATGAGTAATTGTAGTTTGGAGTCAATAAGACCCAAGCAAAAATCCTTGAAATGTTCTAGATGTACCATGATCATGACTGCAGACCTGTTAGGCACTTGAATAAACAGAAGTAATATAAGACAGCAGAGTGCCTGGCCCACTGATTATTTTAAACTAATAGTTTTCCTCCAAGAAGTGGCTTTTAAAAAAAATGTGCTTACTTATGACATATTAGTTAAGATAGAATCTAGCCCATGCATTCAGAGTTTAACTGGTTGTTGCAGAGCTCTGTAACACTAATGTGTAAAACAAAAGTTAAATTGTTTTACCAGCCATAGAAGCAGATATGTTCTATGGCTTTCTCCACAATATAATCTGTCATGAGAAGGAGGAATAACTGGTGTGGTTTAGAAGGAGCTAGTTTCATCACTGGGATTCCAGAGCTCTACAAGGTGACAAAGGTAAATTACCCCAGAAGATCTTCATACCACTGTGGTTTGGTAGCCAGGGTTGGGTATGGGACCTGTTCATCACCTGTACTCATGTCTGCCATATCTCACAGTCAGTAATATCTAAGTCAGCTTTTTCAAGTAGTCAAGCTCATTACAGGAGGTCTTGCTGCCTACCTATCACAACAGAGAGTCTCCTCTGCCAACAGCATCTTGGGCTGCATTAGGAGTAGCATTGCCAGCAGATTGAGGAAGGTGGTCATTCCCCTCTACTCATCACTGGTGAGACACATCTGGAGTGCTGGGTTCAGTTATGGGTTCCGCAGTATCAGAAAGATACAGACGTATTGGAGAGAGTCCAGTGCAGGGCCACAGAGATGATTAAGGGACTGGAGCCTCTTTTATATGAGGAGAGGCTGAGAAACCAGAGACTGGTCAGCCTCTTCTCGCAAGAGAAGAGAAGGCTTAGGGAGATCTTACCAATGTATATTAATATCTGATGGGAGGCAGTGAGGAAGAGGGATCCAGACTCTTCTCAGTGGTGCTCTGGGACAGAACAAGAGGCAATGTGTACAGATTAAAACACACAAAATTCTATCTGGATGCAGCTAAGCCCTTTTTTACTGTGACAGTGGTCAGACACAGGAAGAGGTTGCCCAGAGAGGTTGTGGAGTCTCCAATTGCAGAGATATTCAAAATCCAACTGGACGCAGTCCTGGGCAACCTGTTCTAAGTGACCTTGCTTGAGAAGGGAGGTTGGACCAGACAGTCTCAGGAGGTCCCTTCAAAACTACTTATATGATTCTGTGGTTCTGTCTTTATTGGACACTTCCATGGGAATAAAGTGTCATCATCTGTAAACAATCTTTTGTTGGTATCTCTGGGTCATTACAGCCTTACAGCCAGAATAGTGGTAAACAGAAAGCAGAGGGGCAGACTAGCCTGGCTGTCAAAATGCACTTTGTAGCTACATGAGGAAAGATCAAGGCACTCCAGAGGGACATCCATACAGGTTCAGAAAGAATTCATGTGTTGTATGTGGACTGTTTTCTGTACTGCCTATAGACTGAAATTGCAGCCAGGACATCAGAAAAATCTCAGAAAAGGTGTCAGATTAGCTCTTGCCCAAACTTTTTCCAAGTAAATTAAATCTTTCTGTGCTTTAGCTTCCTACTTGTAAAATGAGGGTAGCTGCTGCTAATATTTCCTTTTCTATATTGTGTGAGTCCAAGTATAATAAACAGACCTGTTCTCATTGTGTGGTGTTGGTGCAACAGAAAGCATAAACATATAGCATGTAAAAACATAATGATGATGGCAAAGAAAATAGGATCCTGTCCATTGGGAGGGATAGGATGTTTGCAGCTTATTTAACTATTAAGTTTTTCATATAGGACTTCACTTAAAGCACTAAGCACTACTTTAAAAAATATTCTTGAACTCCAGCGGTTGCTGTGCAACTCTTAAGCAAATTAGTTGAAACTGGTATCATCAGGATATTTATGTCTCTACTTTACAGACCCTAAGAGACTGTTAGATGACCCTTCAGTCAGTCTTTATATCAATATAATATGGTACTCAGGAATCATTGCTTCTGGTTGTGTTAAAACCATATAGGACAATATGCCTAGTGATAAGCTACTAACCGTCCTCACGATGTGTTGGCTCCTTTCTGCATATATTAATTAGGCTGGCTGGAAGAACTCAGCCAATAATTCTTTCAGATAATACAGTTTTATATAAATCCAACCACTCCACGGAGCTGAGTCTTTTTTGCTGAAATTCCATTTAAAGGAAAAAGTGAAGAGTAAAGTTGTAATAGACTCAAACTGCCTTCCTTTTGATAGTGACAAAATGAAAACCTACACTTTGAAACATGTACATTACATATATTAATAAAACAAAGTAAAATTGTTTTAAAAATTTGGTAGTTTATATTCTGATTTGTCTGAAATGTAAGGAGTATTTTAGTCAACCATGGTCAGTAATTTTTTTATTTATTTTCTGATTTCATTCAAAACAAATTCAAAATCCTCTAAGGGCTGGAAATTCCCTTTTCCAGAGAGCTCACAGAATGTTTCCTATATGCTTGAATCAAGTCCTCTGGCAAATCAGTTTAATAAGGCTTTTTTCTAATGTTAAATGACACTTTGGCTGTGGAAGATATACAGGACTCTGATGTGTTTCAGAATGTACAAGATGTGAATATGAATAATGTGAAAGATGCCACATAACAGGAAAGATGATACAAGTAACAAAAGACTGTGTGTACTCTTATGTAATCCAATTCTAAAGCATGGCTGAAGCAGATTTCTACTGTGCCAGGTTGTACTTACTGATAGTCATAGATTTAGCTTGAGTTAAGTATAATCTATATTCCATTTAAGATTCTGGGAGGAAAATATTATAAAAGATAACATTGTTTAAACAATGTAATTGCAGGCTTCATTCATGCAAACCCTTTACTAGCATCACTATTAGTGATGTGAAAGTAAGCATTGTAGAAGAATAGAGGTGGGAAACCATATTATTGTCAACTTCAACACTTTATTTTTGTTTAAGTATCACGGGAACACATTCCATTCTGGAGAATCTCAAGATTTTTAAAATTTACAAATTAAATGCATTTTCTTATTCAACTCATTTGAGCCTTGAATTTAGTCTATTATATTTATTCAAATTAGTGGCATAAACATAAATCTGTATATCTATTTCCTCCCTTTAGCCCTACAGAACCACCACAACTATGACTGAGATAAGTGAACTGTTCCTGTCCTGCCTATGAACAGAATAACTAACATGAATTTCTGCTTTTGGCTCTGCCAAGTAAGTCAAGGACATTGTGCAGGTGTAAGAGAACAAAATTTTGCTGCAAACTCTTACAATGGACCAAGAGGCAATAGTCCCAAAAGACACATCTGAGAGTCAGAACCAAAGCTGAATTTGAAGAGCTCACTGTTGAAAAATATGTCTTTTAACATCACAAAAGAATGAATGTGACTTGGAAGTTCAGAGGCCTTGATGACACAGCACCAGATTACATATAGTCCTCTGGTAGGAACAGCATTTGCAGATTTGAAAATGTTTGAATAATATGTTTTAATTTGAGGAAACTGACTTACAGGCATTTGTAATACGGCAACATAAGCTCACTTTCAACAGATGTACAAGAATCTTATAACCAAGATATCCCTGGTCAAACGCAATGCAAAAGTGTCCACTTTTTTGCTAGAGCCACCAAAACAGTAAAAAGGAAAAAATTCCAAAGTAACCTGCAAAATGATGACACCTAGTTAGAGATGGAAGGAAAATAAATTAACTTTGGAGACCTTCATCCGTATCAGCTTTGACTGCATGAACATCTTCCAACTACTTTTAATATGCTCTCAATATTAAGTTCCACTAAAGAGCATTAGGAATGTAAAGCAGTAGAATTGTAGCCAGTATTTCAGATTTGTTATATTAGGCAGGAAGGGCATATCAACAAATACTCAGAGTAGACATGGGTTCACAGGACTTAGGGACTGAGGAGATCATGAAAGTTTCTAGTCTAATCACAGCCTTTTGTGCTGCATCTTTTACTCTGTGCTGAGTCTATAAAACTCAAGTTATCTCTCTCTGTCTTGAGCACTTAGCCAGAAATCCAGATTCTGTTGAGTTGTTTAAGTCAGAAGGAAAGAGAAATTGATGCTAAAATCCTCTTTATTAA
>VXAL01002473.1:125575-147937 GCA_013399475.1 Chauna torquata | reverse complement strand
CCTCTGACTGACCAACTCCCCCAGGGTTGGGGAGCCCCTACAGTTTCCTGACCCAGACCCCATGGAGCCACTGGCCCTCGTGGTGCCCTGACACTAATCAGGAAGAAGAATTTGGTGAGGCCTTCTTCAGACAACTGGAGTAGCCTTGCATTCGCAAGCCCTGGTCCTTACAGGGAACTTGAACCACCCTGATAACTGCCTGCAGGGCAAGGCAGCAGGGCACAAGCAATCCAAGAGGTTTCTGGAGTGCCTTGATGACAACTTCCTCACAGAGGCAAGAGAAATGCTCTGCTGGACCTCATACCTACAGAGAAGGAAAAGATGGCCAGGGATGTGAAGGTCAAAGGAAGCCTTGGCTGCAGTGACCATGAGAAGGTGGAATTCAGGATCCTGAGACAATGGAATAAGGCAAATAGCAGGGTCACTACTCTGGACTTCAGAAGAGCCTGCTCAGGGTACTCCATGGAAGAATCTCTGGAGACATCAAACATCCTGGAGAACTGGCTGATCTTCAAGGATCACCTCCCCCAAGCTCAAAAGTGGTCTATCCCCATGTGCAGGAAATGAAGCAAAGGTGGCAGGAGGAATAAGTTGCGCCTGACTAAATTCAGCCATAGAAAGGAAGTGTATCAGAGGCAGAAGCAGGGGCAAGCGACCCAAGAGAAGTATAGAGACACTGTCTGAGCATGCAGGGAAAGGGACAGTGAAGCCAAAGCCCACCTGGAGCTAGCTCTGGCAAGTGATGTGAAGGGCAACAAGAAGGGCTGTTACAGGTACAGCAACAGCAAAAACAAGAGTAGGGAAAATGTAGGCCTGTTGCTGAATGGCACAGGGGACATGATGACAAAGGATATGGAGAAATCTGAGGTATTCAATGCCTTCTTTACCTTGGTAGTTACTGCTAAGACTGGCTTTCAGCAGTCCCAGGCCTCTGAGACCAGTGGGAAAGCCTGGAGCAAGGAAGAATTACTCTCAGTGGAGGAGCATCAAGTTAGGGAACACTTAAACAAACTGAACGTACACAAGTCCAGGGGACCTGATGGGACACACGTATGAGTGCTGAGGGAGCTGGTCAGTGTCCTTCTGAGGCCACTTTTGATTATCTGGGAAAGGGTGTGGCAGTCAGGGGAGGTTCCTGAGCATAGGAAGAAAGCAAATATCACTCCAATCTTCACGAAGAGCAAGAAGGGGAGCTACAGGCTGACCTGTCTCACCTCAATGCATGGGAAAGTAATGGGTGAAATCATCCTGGAAGATATTTCCAAACATATGACAGATGGGAAGGTCTGTCACAGACTGGGAGTAGTCACCATGCATTTGTGAAAAGGAAATCATACTTCACCTAATAGCCTTCTACATCAAAATGACTAGCTCAGTGGACAAGGGAGTAGTGGCTGATACTGTTTATCTTGATTTTAGCATGACTTTCAGGATTGTCTCACATAATATCTCACAGATGAGGCTTTGGACACGTTCTCCCATAAGATCCTCATAGAGAAGCTGAAGAATTATGGGCTGGATAGGTGGCCAGTGAGGTGGACTGAAAACTAGCTGAGCTGATGGACTTCAAGGACTGAGCAGCAGCACAAAATCTAGCTGGAGGCCAGTGCTAGCAGTGTATCCCAGGAGTAAATGCTATTTAACATCTTCATGAATGACCTGGGTGATGGGACACAGTGCACCCGCAGCAACTTTGCAGACAATGAAAAACATTGAGCAGTGGGTCGACAGCTGAGATGAATGTACTGCCATTGAAAGGGACCTCAACAGGCTGCAGATATGGGCCAACAGATTTCATTATAATACTTTTAATAGATAGTTTTATGAGGAGGGCTATATTTTTGCAGAAAAATATAATAGAAGAATGCATCTTGTACCTTTAAAGTATACGGTGGCTTGGGATATAGGTTAAATAGAATCTAATACATTTTTCCAGATTACTGAATAACAAAATTAGCCCTGGCTGGCAGACATTTAAATAGAAATATTTGAAATGATTACCAAGCTGCTAAAATCATGCTATTCCCTAAAATGATACATTATACATAGGCAATTTGTAGGCAAGATGCTATCAAGGTTCATGGATCAAGGAAATACTATTTCAGCCCGCTGAGAAAATTTAAGCTACAGAAGCTCCAGTAAGATATCTGTTCCAGGGATGCCACTCTGAGTTGATGTGCAAAAGAGTAGTACCTAACAAAGAGAGGTCTAAAGGCAATCAAAAGGGACTTCAGGGCTTTGGGGCAATTG
The DNA here is from genome assembly GCA_013399475.1 of Chauna torquata. Taxonomy (NCBI): domain Eukaryota; kingdom Metazoa; phylum Chordata; class Aves; order Anseriformes; family Anhimidae; genus Chauna; species Chauna torquata. Next base: position 145,687 of record VXAL01002473.1, on the reverse strand, counting down.
GTTAAGGGACCAGGGGCACAGGTAGTGTTTATCCTTCCGGTAGCAGGGAACAATATTGAAAGGAACAAGCAGACACTGCTGATCAATATGTGGCTTCAGGGTTGGTGTCGCCAGCAGAATTTTGGGTTTCTCGATCATGGGATGGTCTGATGGGATAAACCTTTCTTAGAGGGGGAGAAAGACTTTTGCAAGGAGTTATCAGGGCTGATCGATAGAGCTTTAAACTAGATTTGAAGGGGGAAAGGGATAAAAGCAGGCTCGCCAGTGATAAGCTATGGGATTACATGCCATAATTTGAGGGACTGTGCACTAGTGAAATCCTTCAGTCTGCTCCACAAGGTGCTGGGTACAACGAAGCACATTTGAAATGTTTCTACACCAATGCATTCAACATGAGGAACAAGCAAGAGGAGCTAGAAGCCTTGGCTGAGTCGCAGAGCTACAACATCACTGGCATAAGCAAACCTGGTGGGAAGACTCCTGTGACTGGGGTGTTAGGATGGACAGCCATAGGTTCTTCAGAAAGGATAGGCAGGGCAGGCAAGGCAGGGGGTGGTGCTGTATGTAATGGAGGGGCTGGACTGTACAGAGCTTGCAGTTGGTGACGAAGTGGTTGAGAGCCTCTGGATAAGGATTAAGGGACAAGCAAATAAAGCAAGTGTTGTTGTGGGAGTCTACTATAGGCCACCCAGCCACAATGATGACACCAATGAATTATTCTTTAAGGAACTAAGAGATACCTGTAGACCAGCCACCCTTGTCCTTATGGGTGACTTCAACTTGCAAGACATTAACTGTGAATACCACACAGCTGATACAAACAGGTCCAGGAGATTCCTAAAACACCTTGATGATAACTTCTTCGTACAGGTAATAAGGGAGCTGATTAGGAAAGGTGCTCTCCTAGATTTGTTGCTTGTAAACAGAGAGGGTCTTGTGAGTGAAACCGCAATCAGTGGCTGTCTTGGTCATAGTGACCATGAAGTAGTAGAATTTAAAATCTTTGGTGATAGGAGGAAAACTGTCATCAAAACTTCAGCCCTGGATATAGGGAGAGCAGACTTCAGGCTGCTCAGGGAACTAATTAGTAAGGTCCCCTGGGAAACTGCTTTTGAAGGCATTGGGGTCCCATCAGTGCTGGTCACTTTTTAAGTACCACCTCATAAGAGCACAGGAACAGGCGATTCCAAAATGTTGGAAGTCAAGCAGGCAGGGAAGAAGGTTGGCTTGTCTGAGCAGGGATCTCTAGAGCTCAGGTGGAAAGTGTATGGCTACTGGGAGAGGTTGGGTGATATGGGAGGACTACAGAGATGCTGTTTGCTGTTGTAGGGAGAAAATTCATGTGGCCAAAGCTCAATTAGAATTGAAGCTGGCCAGCACTGTGGGGGACAAAAAGAAGGGCTTTTTAAAATATTGTAACAGTGAAAAGAGGACCAGAGATAACATTGGTCCACTATATGACAATGATGGTCACCTCTCAAACAGGGACATAGACAAAGCAGAGATGTTTGAGCCTTCTTTGCCACTGTCTTCAACACCGATGATGGGCTCTGGGACCCCTGGAGCCCTGAGTTGGAGGACCGTGACTGCAATAACAATAAACTCCCTGAACTTGTGCGGGATTTGCTGCTCCAGCAGGATGCACGTAAGTCTATGGGGCACAATGGGATTCATCCCAGGGTACTCAGAGAAGTGGCTAATGTCATCGCGAGACCTCTCTCAATCATTTTTCAATGGTCTTGGGAATCTGGAGAGGTCCTAGTTGACTGGAAGCTGGTAAATGTTCCAATTTTCAAGAACGTCAAGAAAGAAGACCCTGCTAATTACATGCCTGTCAGTCTTACTTCAGTGCCTGGTAAAATTATGGAGAAAAGTATTCTGGGGGTTATTGAAAAACACCTGAAAGACAATGAGGTCACTGGTGATAGCCAACATGGGTTCATGAGGGGAAAGTCCTGTTTAACAAACTTAATTTCCTTTTATGACAAGGTTACCTGCCTAGTTGACAAAAGGAAGCCAGTTGATGCAATCTTTTTGGATTTCAGCAAAGCTTTCGATACTATTTCTCACAGTATCCTTCTGGACAAAATGTCCAGCATACATCTAGACAAGAACATAATACAATGGGCAAACAATTGGAGGATGGATTGGGCTTAAATGTTGCTAGTAAATGGGGTTACATCAGGCTGGCAGCCAGTCACTTGTGGGGGTCCGCAGGGCTCCATTTTGGGGCCTGTTCTCTTTAATGTTTTGATAAATGANGAAGGTATATTAACAAAGTTTGCAGATGACGCTAAACTGGGAGGAACAGTTAAATCCCTCAAGAGCAGAGAGGCATTGCAGAGAGATCTTGACAAATTAGAGGGCTGGGCAATCACCAGCCACAGGAAGTTTAACAAGAGCAAGTGCTGGATTCTGCACCTGGGATGGGGCAACCCTGGCTATATGTACAATCTGGGGGACAAGAGGCTTGAGAGCAGCCCCCCGGAAAGGGACCTGGGGGTTCTGGTTGAACATGAGTCGGCAGTGTGCCCTGGCACCCAGGAAGGCCAATGTCATATCCTGGGTTGCATCAAGTGTGGTATCGCTAACCAGTTGAGGGAAGTGATTGTCCTGCTCTGTTCTGTGCTGGTGCAGCCTTACCTCGAGTACTGTGTGTAGTTTTGGGTACCGCGGTATAAGAAGGACATAAAACTATTAGAGAACATCTAAAGGAGGGCTATGAAGATGGGTCTAGAGGGGAAGATGTATGAGGAGCGGCTGAAGTCAATTGGTTTGTTCAGCCTAGAGAAGAGGAGACTGAGGGGAGGCCTCATGGCGGCCTACAGCTTCTCACGTGGGGAGCAGAGGGGCAGGTGCTGATCTGTTCTCTCTGGTGACCAGCAATAGGACCCGAGGAAACGGCATGAAGCTGTGCCAGCAGAGGTTCAGGCTGGGTGTTAGGGAAAGGTTCTTCACTGAGAGGGTGGTTGGGAGCTGGAACAGGCTCCCCAGGGCACCAAGCCTGCCGGAGTTCAAGAAGTGTTTGGACAATGCTTTCAGACATATGGTCTGATTTTTGGGTGGTCCTGTGTAGAGCCAGGAGTTGGACTCGATGATCCTTGTGGGTCCCTTCCAACTCACGATATTCTATGATTCTGTGAAAATGCCAAATATCTGGCAGGTGTACATAGAACAGGGAAATCTTATGAAGACAATGTTACTGTTACAGAAATATTCCAAAGTTTTCTTTTGTCTTGTTTTATTTTTAACTGCAAGTTTCTTACCTTTCGATTTTGGGTGAGTGATCCACTTGTAATATTCTTCCTTAGGTTGGGATAACCATTTTCAGTCTATCAAAATATACCAATATCTATCCAGTCTAAAATTACTACACAGGTATCACCAGGTGGATTTGACAATAGCAAAAGCTTGATATCTTTTTAATAATAATTTGGTGTGTTTTTGCTTTTAGCAAAAATTGTAGGTAGTTTTCATAGACCTGATGTAAATTCTTGCTTCAAGTTATGGTGTGCATGTTCAAGTGATTTTTATTTGAAGAACTTTCTTGCTGTGGCTCCTAGAGTAACTGAAACTCATGCCTTCATTGTGACACATACTATGCATTCCTTTCTTGGAGAGCTAAGAGTGAATGACCTTACCGTTACTCTCCAAAGCATGCTAATTCCAAAAGAGTGGGCTTTCATAAGTGAATAGTTAGTCTGCGCTGTGCTTAAAGGACAAATGCTTCATCATATTTGCACAGGACACAGGACTGTGAGAAAAATTCTTGGGATCATGGGTCTTTGTGAAAAAAGTGTTATGTGTTGGAATATATAGATACAATGGTTCTGATACTCCTCTCTATTCAAATATAATAATTCTTTTTCAAGAGCAGTACCAGAAACACCACAGTGTGCCTAAGACCCCAAGGGAAGACCTTCTGCAAAGAGCCTACAGTATAAGTAAGTGAAAGCAAATTGCTAGAGACAAATAGAGTAATCTAAAAAAGCAGTAAGGCAGGTCTACACAACAGGTATATGCTTTGTCACACCAGTACCTATATCACTGCCAATTCTTTCTGCAGACTGAGTGGCAAGAGAGATTACTAAGAAATAATTTAAAATAGTTTAATTAAGTAGATTTGTTAACTAGCAACTTCTCCCAAACACAAAGGAAAACATGGGAGAAAACATGAAGATACTTATTTGAAATTTTAACAAGTGTGAAGCAATGAAAGACAGTATAGGATTAATGTCTTTAGACAATATACCGTCTGAATTCCTATACTGCTTTCAGTATAGGAATACTGTCATGCAAACTCATGTACTTGCTTTACCTGTGTAAGCAGATGTCCACAGTGTAAGAATTGTCCTGGAGATGTTATGTAGGTAGAATCTGCACAATTTAAATCTATCCTGCAAACAAAGACCTAAAGAGCGGTCTGAGTGGTAGATGAAAGTCCAAAATGTAGATGTCTTATACAGGTAAAATGATGGTCCAGTACAAATGAAGGAAACCGTGCTCGAGTGAACAGAGAATCAGCCTGTTTGATCTAAAGGAGATAGATGTGTATAGCAAAAAGACAGCTTTGTGACTTATCTGTTCAGAGATAGTAACTGAATTAATGTTTGCTAAAGTGATTACCCAGGCTAGAGGTGGTAGTTGAGTTAATGTTTGCAGACAAGATTATCCAGAAATATGGTAGGCATAGGAGGTTGGCCACTTTTCAGTTTAACATTTTACTTTTGAAAATGCTAATTGGTTAAAAATGCAAAGTTTTGTAGAATGAATTAATCTTCAGTGCCAAGAATTTGTCACTGGTAAAGATAACTGGAATTCTGATTTATGGAAACAGAATTTCAATTGGCTCACCAGGATTTTGTTTGGAGAATGTGTGGCAAGAAATTGTATTTCTTCTTTGTCCAACTTCTGAGGGGAAAAAATGGTGAAGATATCAGTGAAGGAGAAATCCTTGTTCTTGTCCAGGTTGGAGCCTGTGGACTCTGTGGCAACAATTAGTTGTTGCGTGTGTTGAAAATAGCGATTCTTTCATGGAAAATATGGAAGAAGTGCTGGATGTTGGACCAGGAAAGGGATTATTACATATTTTAATGAGTGTGGTTTCCACTGAGTAGATTCTGTGGTGGGTGGCAGAGCTAGGAAGAGATGAGTGGGTCGAAGACAAGGTCACCTCTTTTGGACAAAATCAGTAGGAGTCTGTGACAACATAGAGATAATGGCTCTGCTCATTTCCCCTTAAAAAACTAAATATGATCTCTAGGAATCACACTTGGGTGGGTGATGTCATGTCTGTGTTAGGCTGCTAGAAAGAAACCTATGCCAACCTCTATTTAGTCTTAGCAAGCAAAGACAATAAAATTATTTGGATATAAAGAGTGCAAGACCCCTTCATACTGTGTTCTGCCTGATCTTTGCTAACCAGGGTCTGTGTAACAGCCCAGGCAGGTCCCTGGTTGCTCTGCTGAACTTCAGAGCAGAGCTGGAACTAGGTGTCACCTCCTCTCCCCTGTTCATTTCTGTGCACAGAAGTAGGAATGGAATAAAAAGGGCTGATACTCAGAAGTACCATGGCTTTCTAAAATATACATACATGTATTTTCTTGCATTGGTGGCTATTTCCATCCTACAACTTCAGTATTTTAGCTGATCTTGGTGCTTTCATCATTTTATAAAGTTGTACAGCAGAGATGATGGGAAATGACATCTTACATTATATGCTCAGTAAATACTGGAGGAATCTTACACGCTCTGTTTTGTGTTCACCAGAAGCAAGTGAATTTGTCCTAACTCAACTCTTGCTAACAATCTTCCTTATTGGAAATTATAATCATATGAGCTGTACAAGATACAATCATGGGAAAACCTTTTGTGTGTGTGAACCAGCTGAGTGTGCTCACAGGGGGCAAAATTCAGCTCAGCAATGCTATGCATTTAATAGCTTTATCCATTCAGCTTTATAGCTTGCCATTGGGTGCAGATGTTTTATGACTTGTAACAGTTTAATGTGTCCTGGTGGATTACCCTCCAAGTTTCTCTTCATCAAAGCACTTGCTCCAGGTAACTGGAATGTCAGATTTAAATGAAGTGCAATGTGAGAATTGGGATTGTCAGATTTTAAATGAAGCACGCAGTGGTGCTAAGTAAAGTTTTGAACATGGTATGACATTTCCATGGCCCATCTCACAGGATCTCCACAGTTCTCCTTCTTTCAGTGTTCAGATTACAGCCATGAAAGAAAGAAAACAGTTGTGTACTGTATTGCACTGCAGTATACAACCAAACTAAATAATATCTGAAAAGAGAGAGAGAATGTTTCAACTGAATTCTAAGTCAAATAAAAGATGGAACAGATGGGGCAGCACTCTTTCATTCCCCATATGTGAGCAAGACCCTTATGAGCACGTTTTTCACCTGCAGAGCTGCGAGCCTTTGCCTCACTCCTGCTTTACTCCTCCTCCTGTTATCCACATGTCCATTGGGGTCAAGAATATCCCCAGCCCTGCTTTCCATTTCTTTCCAGAGGTTTCTCCCACCCTTCCCCTCCCAAATATCTTTTTCCTTCTGTCTGTCCCCCTCCCCCCTCTGTTACTCATCCCTGGTTCTGGCTTAGCACTGGGAACAATTGAACCCTCTGGAATGCTTTTGTTACAACGCAGAGCTGAGCAGACAGGGGATCCATGCTGATAGTCCCCAGGGTCTTCAAGTACCTTCTTCTCCTTTTGCAGAAATTTACTGGAGCAATAAATCTAGTGCAATGATGGAGAAAAACTAAGGCAGGGGATCTCTGGAGAGAGGGAGAGGAAAAAAAGAACACTAGCAGTGCAATAGTGGTTGTGCTACTTTTGCCTCTCTCATGTCTTACTGGCATGTTTTTCTATAAAGCTTATCTTTGATGAGAGGAGAAGGGAAAAAAATCCTGACGGTGGATACATTGCCACGATGGTCCCACACAGCAGTAAAGTCTGGATTTCTCAACATCTGGAGAGCCAGCATTAAGTAGATTATCTGATACCTAAAGAGCCACAAAGGTGGCACCGTAAATGATCTTTTCCTGAGGCAGACAATGAGGCAAAGATAATCACAGTGGCAAGAAGACAATGCATGTCACGCTGAAACAGAAAGAGTACAAACCTCCAAGACCTCAGAGTGTCTCAGAGAAGGGACTTTCAGCTTTTTTTGACAGGTTTTGCATGTTTGACTATTATTAACACAACAAAAGGTTGCACATGGTTATTACTGAAGTGGCAACCTCCCCTGGTTCACGTTTTTGTTTGTTGTTCTAGGAACAGTGCAAAAGAGTCACTGATTTTCTGTCTGCACATTCAAGCTGTGATGGCTGGAAAAAAGGTTTTCAGATTAAAAAGAAAGATACTGAGTTAGAAAATATTCATTGATTGAAAAGGAAACAAAGTCCTTTTATTTTTAAAAACAAGGGATTTTTGGAGGTCCTTGAAGTGTTACTCTATACACTGAAGAAGTAATTTGTACCAGTAATATGCCTTGGTTTCCATCATCAGAATACTTGGGAACACATCCTATCCTTCTGGCTATTGCTGTCATTTATATTTTGTAGATGGTGAGAGCATCTTGGGATCCCAACTCACATTACTGTCTTGCTGTGCTAACTGTTTTTTGGGCTTGTAATTCGTGGGCCTACTGGCCTGAAATGTCTCAACCTGATCATATTTAAAGCTCTATGATTTGTGTTTTATTGGGGTCTGCCAATTGTAATTCTTCATATATTTGGTATTGTTTCTGTTCTCTACAAAGATAACTCACAGCAAAGTTATTCCTGTAACTACAGCAGGCAGCGAAATTAAGATCTGAGGGAATTTCAGTGTGTAACCTCAAATTTTGCTTCCCATGAGTATTTCATGCATGCTACATTGAAAGTGAAGAAGGAAGGACAGGGTGAAAGCGACTTTATGTAAATCTGTTGAAAATACGATTTGAGTATTCACATAAAGACTTTTTATGCATTATTTATTCCTCCATAGTTAAATATATGATGTTCACTTACTATAGCTGGTAAATGTGAACCTGCAGGAAGGAAACTGGTGAGAATATGATAAAGGTTTTGCTTGGGTGAAGCACAAATTACCACTAGATTTGGGTATAGAAGTTAATCTTGAGATGACGACGATTTGCTTGGGGAAACCATGGTAAGTTTGTAAAATGAGTTTTAGCAATTTGTAGCCACCGAATAAATGCAATTATTTAGATGGAGTGCTCACAATAGTTTGCCGCAATAACAAAAAGCAATGGTAGAAGAAGGATTTTTTTTCTTCTTACATGTATCTAACTGCTGTCCAAGACACTGTACACTCCATGAAGAGATACAGACACTTTCAGGAAGTGATTCATCTCATTTTTATATGATTAAAATAAGCCAGATGGAAGAGCCTACTTCTCTCTGTAGAACCTTTAGACTGAATCACATTTCTACAAGCAGTCCCTCCCAGATAAAACAATATGACCACCTGCAAGCAAAGACAGTTCACGTTTTAGCACTCCACCACAAGTACAGTCAAACACAGTGATATGCTTGACTTTATAAAAAGTTCCCTTTCAGCTGCAGCATAAGTAGCTCATCTGATGAATCAGTCATAATCATGCTCAAATGTATAATCAAACTTACACAACACAGAACATAGTATTCCAGTCTGCAAGAAATTAACCCCCACCGTGCATAACAACCTTCAGTTTGGATCTGTGGAGTTCATATTAAGTTAAAAAGAACTCCACTGTGGCTGTTAATTCTTTTTTGTTTGTTTGTTTTTTTGTTTGTTTTGTTTTGTTTTTTACTTCATTGTTGAGATTTAGGATTTGATTTTGCAAAGATTTTGCAGAACATTTTCTGGACGCTCAATGCCTCACCTGCTTTCAGGAGAACAGAAGGACATGGGATCTTGTGAGATCAAGGCTGTGCAACAGGTAGAGCATCTGTATCTCTCTTAGATGTGCTTAAAACTATCACTTGTCCTCCACCACTGCTCCCAGCTGCCAGCCAGCAAAAAGTGCAGTGTCTAATCTTGGCTGATTGGCCAGGCTCCATCTGTAATTGATGGAGCCAAGCACTTCTGAGGGGAAATTCATCTGGTCTATGGAAACTGTAAATCACATGTTTCCCGTCTCTTGCCCCTGGCTGTTTGTTGGCACCCTTGTCTCGCATCATGGCACCTTTCTGGGTGAACTGATATCACTGTTTGTGACTGTGGCATTAATCAAGTAGCTTAAATTGATTGGGCTAAAAAAAAAATAAAAGTGCCCCCATCCAGCAGATTACTGATTGAAAGGGAAATCTATTTCCTGCCTGTACTTTTTTTTCAGGGGTGGGAGGGAAGGGGGGAGGATAGTATTTTAACAGAATCAAGTATTTTTAAAGCAACAATGGCAATCTATCCAGGGAACTAATTTAAATAAAAAAATGTGATTTTACTGTTTCTTGTGTGCTTTAGGCCAGGCATTAAAGAAGAAAATAAAAGAGTGTGTGCTAAACAAAATTGCCTGTTCTTTTTCTTAACTTCTCTATTTCTTCCCCTGCCTGGCTCAGCCCTTCTCAAGCCCTGCAGATCCTGGGGGAGGGAGTATGTACTAAATTCCTTTCAGCCTTGGTAAACATACTTTGCACAATCTAAACTAGGGTAGTATTACACTGGTTTGCCGGACCCTTTCGAGTCCTGAAAAAAAATAGAAAAAAAAAAGGAAAGAAAGAAGAGGATATTTGATGTGCATTTTACTGGAGTAGCTACAAGCTCCGTTTCTTAAGAAAGAATGGGATAATGCTTGGGATTTCGAAGAAAGAAACTTGCTTGAATTTCCTGGCCTCCTGTCTTCCCTCCCTCCTATCCTGAAGGGCAGCTAAACCTGCACACATTCCCACCAGAGCAGACTGGTCATCTTGTTCCTCCAGCCCTATGCTTAAGGCAGGAAGGGAAATTTTACTGCAGACAAGGGACAACTTTTATTTCACATTCTTGGTGCAATTCTCTTACAAAAGGGTTCAGCCTTTTGCACTGTAGTCATACATGAATCATTTTGTGGCTGGTCTTGATTTCATAGCCCTTCTTTTCTCTGCTAAGTCGATGCTATTCCACGCAGTTGGTTATGATCTGCAATAGCAGTAGCGGTTATAAAGAAAAAAACTTCATGTTTAAATGAATGCTAAATTTACTGTGAAGATAATGGATGTTACTTATGACTATACACTTCTGTGGACATCTGAGTCCCTATAATTTTAATCTGTGTTTGTTTTACATTTACCTTAGAGATAATGGGATTGCCAACTAATGTCAAACCCTCTTTGAGTCACTCTTTGGACCCTCTGATTACATACGCAACAAATTTATCTTTTTCCTTTGCATTTAGAATGTATGACAGCAGACACTCTTTTTTTCTTTTTTCTTTCCCCCCAAATGCATTCATTATTAAAAGTACCTGCCACTGTCTCCTCTCACACCTGTCTGCAAGCAGTTTGCTGCAAGTGTTTGGTATCTGGAACTCAAGCTGTTGATGGCTAGCTACAGAAGTGGCTTTGTCTCTGTTCCTTAACTGGCCAAATGTAACTCTAGCACACAGAAGAGAGGCTTTGGGAATCCACTAAGGATTATGCTTTTCCCTGAGAGAGGTAGCAGGTAAACAGGATTAGAGTATTTAGACAATCTTCGAATTTGGGTCGACTAGGTCTTGCCCAAGGCATTCTTCTTATTTAACTGCAGGCTTTGATTGACTGAATGCAGTGTCAACATCAGTTTTCCATCCTCACCTTACACAAGCTAATCGTCTGAATGCACGTGGCTCCAACTGCAAAAGGCATGGTCAGGTTTTTCTGCCTGGTTTGCTAATTTGTTTATCCCCAAGGCTCTGGTGAATGATTTGGGAAACACTTGTCCTTATACTTCATCAAACAGTGTTCCAGCTCTCCTGAAGTTCGAGTTTCAGGTCTTATCTTAATATAGGTGGGACCTGAATTCAGTGGTAGATTTGCCTGTGTAAAAGGTCTCGTAAGGGCCTGGCTCACTAGAGCTGTAACACGATTGTGTTAAAGCCTATGGAGAGCACAGTAGCTGTAGCTCAGCTTGTGTGCGAGATCCCAGAAACCACGTGTTGGGGCTGGGGTTGCTCAGAAACCCCTGCTTCCACCAGAGGCAGCTCTTCCTCCTTCCTTGCCCGCAGCACGATGCTCACTTTCCTTCCCTCCATCAGGAGCTACTCCTTTCACTGGCATGGCCGCACTGTCAACCAGGCCTCCCAAGTCAAAACTTCAAAAACAACCCCACTGCCTTCTTTCCAGGAAAAAAATGGAAAACTCTTAAAAACGAACCTTTAACAGAAGATCCTTTCTCAGATTCGGCTTAAAGTACAGCCACATAAACAGTTAAGGTGGCACAAATGGAGGAATTGCAGCTGTTTGTGAAAGGAGATGCATTGTGTAGCATGACAATATCTTACACAGCATCTAAAAGTCACATGAAAGGTAGCCCAAAATCATGATTTGATGATAAAAAATAATTAGTGGCAACTCTGGCCTCAGCAGTTGATTTTGTCTCTCTGCTCCCTCTCTATTGTTTTATTGTTTTGTTTGTTTGTTTGTTTTTGTTTTTGTTTTCAATTGGATCAGTTTCCCAGTGTGTTTCATGGTGCAGCCCTCCAAATGTTTGGAGTGATGGAAACATGAAGAAGCAGCTTGCAGCAGAGGCAGGGACAGTTTAAGCCAGGGCTGCTTTTGAAAGTTTGGTGTCATTGACCACAGCCTCAGCTTCCCTAGATAAACAGTAGAACCGTATCTCCTCATCCAGTGACATTTCACAGGTTATCTTAATTCTAGTTAGATAGACTTGTCTCTATATTTATTTTGGTCTCTTTTGAAACTGCTATAAGAAGGTTAAAATAAAGATACCAGACTCAATTGTTTTATGCTATTACCATCAGCTTAAAGAAAACACAGACTTATTTAGCTTTTCTGGACAATTTCTTGAGGTAATGCTCAGAAAACTAGAATTGGGCTGCAAGGAAGCAAGGAAGACACTTAGCTTTGAATGACCTGTGTGGACTGCTCACTTGGGAAGAAGAATGAAAAAATAAACTACAGTTTATCACAAAAGATCTTTGCCGTACTGCAGCAGTAAAAGTGATATAGCAAAAATATATTGATTCTCTGGGTGACTGATAAAGCTGCAGCACTGAAAGGATTCCTTGCAGTAAATCCAAGTTTAATTTTTCCATACAAATGTCTTGAATAATTCAGCCTTCATCTGCTGGTCACCTATCCGCAGCTCTCTTTAGGATGATGATACCACTGTTTATTCAGAATAGGATCCTGAATTGTTGTGCATCATCACAGTCCCCAGTAGCTTTGTTGTGCAAAGAATTCTGTATCACATCTCATATGTTTATCTGAGAACTTGCCCATTGCACAACAATAGAAAGGCTCTTTCTTGTTTCTTTTTTGGCTGTTATTCTCAGCCTACTGGAACTACTGCTGAATTTCCATCAAACCAGCACACTTGCAAGTGCACGATACTTACACATGCACTTTAGACTGCCTGGCAGTCTGACCTCGTTGTATATTCATTGTTTTCCTTGTGGCGGAGTCCTCTTACCCAAGGCAACCATGAAATACGTTACACCAAAAGACTTCTCTTACGTGTGCATAAGTACATATGTGTAAGTATACGTGCAGATATATGGAATGGAAAGCGTTAGGTACTCTAGAGAGCTGTCTCAGTGTATCTCTGCTTGAATTGTATCATATCCCACAGCCCTGCCTCCCCCGCTCTGCTGTGCAGGATAATGATGTGGTGGAAACCTTGTGTCTGTGGGGGGAAGGGTTTAAAAGCATCGTACTGAGGCTGGGCATTCTGCCAGGGGGAAGGGACAGAAGTGAAGTGCTCCTGGAGGTTTTCTTTTTTTAGACAGTGATTACTGAAGGGGAAAGAAGGCCAGTCATCATAGGAGTACAAAAAGAAAAAAAAGTATTTACTGTGGGCTATTGGCAAGTACTTAACTCTCACTTTAAGCAAAAATTCCTCCTTATCGAGGAAAAAAAAAAGCACAAAATGGTTGTGCTTAAAGAAGACAGACCAGTCTCACCAGCTGTTTCAAAATTAGTGATTAAAATGAATGATATTTCTATCATTCACTTTCTTCTCTCCCAAACATGAACACACGTATTCATGCCCATACATTGTGCATCTTGAAGCTCCTAAGGACTTGAAGAAAACGGAGGTGCAGAGATTCTTTGAAAGTGAGTGATTTATTTTTACTTAAAAACTGAAAATTCAGTGTATGCAGTTCCCCTTTGAGAGGTCAAATAACCAAGTTATAGAAATGGCAGGTCGGTAACTCTGATTTGCCCTCAGTTCTCTACAGAGTCATTCAGCTTCTTCTTGCACTGAGAGGTGGAATATTCTTACAACTCAGAACTGCTGGCATCAGAGACAAAAGCCTCTTGTTTCACTGGCAAGGCAGAGTTGTGACAAACCCTGATATTTGTTTTTGTTTTTGTTTTTTTTCCGGAAGGGGGAAAAAGTCCCTACCATCCACGTGAAGCCCGTCATTTTATTATCACTTGTGGACAAGAATATCTAGACGAATTGCACAACTTTTTCTGCACCTAAAGAAAATCATAATTATAAGCTTTGAATTCACATTCCTTTTTAGATGACAGCGTGTTTAGGAAGCTTATGTCCCCGTTAAGCGTTTGACTTTTGAAATTAAATTAGGCATGGCAGAGGGAGGGCTTGGGGGATGAGGGAATATTTTTTGGCAAGTGACTGCAAAACTGAAAAGCCAAATTTGCCAAGCATTTTTCCAGGGACGTATGCGTAATTTGCATGTCCCCACTCAGGCTCATCCTCAGTGTGAAACTAATGGGGAGTTGTAGTGAAATGACAGCGGTGGCTGAGGAGTTAAGGGCAACATGAAAATTATTTAGGTTTCCTTGATACACACTAAGTGATGCTGGTGAATCAGTGGATTTATTTTTTCCCCTCCTCCTCAGAGGAAAGTTTCTTTTTAGTAAATGCTTAAAATTGAAATTGTGATAATTGCATTAGCAGTGTTTGGTGAGCCTCAGAAGGAGGTATCCAAAAATTTTGAAGCTGATCCAAAACCACAACAAAGCCATTTAGTGTAGAAATCAGCCTAAAAATCTTTCAAGCTAAAATTCTCTTGTGAGATTTCCACTTTTACATGTGCAGAAAGTATCAAGAGACTGTTCTTGCATATCGTTTTATTGCAGTAATTCTCACTGCAGGAGTTACAGTTATGTGTGAATATTAAAATAAATAGCCAAGCTAGAATGTTTGAGTTCATTTCAGGTTTTAGGTAATGGCTCTCTATTGTTGATGCAGTTTCCAAACTCTTTCCTTTGTCTTTAGGCTCTGTTTTAGCAAAACACTTTAAAGAACACTCAAATTTATGCATCTGGATTTTCCTATCATAGTCACTACTTTCTTCACGTATTTAAAACCAAGCAGGTGTTTGAGAATTTTTTCTAGGTAGATGATTCAGAGGAAGGTTTTCAAAAAAGTCAGAGCTGCCTACAGAGGAAGCAGGAGAGTCTGCCCTTGGCTCCATCCATTTACTGAACTTTAGAAAGTCCTGCTTCCTAGTCTGTCCCAAAATTCAGTGTTCCTAGTGAGGAAGGGGCCCAATTTCTAGCAAGACTATGAAGATATTGTGAGGATTTCCCCTTAAGTAGTAAGTTGGCCTTACATGGCAACCACCTGCAGGACGTAAGGAAACAAATATCAAAACCAACACTGTGACCCTTGGGCAAAAAGTCAGTGCAATCAATCAGTGTAGCCCACAAGAGTTGTAAATGATTAGAGCGGAGTAAAATCATTTTTATTCTTTGGAAACATGAGAAGGAGTTGAATTTCTGACTTTTGGGGGAGAAATTGTAGTTGTCGTAGCCTCTTGTTGAAAAACAGCAGTCTGTTGTGTTATTTGGCTTTATTCAGAGACCCTATACTACTTTTGGCATGGATGAAGGCATACATAGACTTATGCGTTGTGTTCTGGAAACCTCATAGTGTTAGTCAAAATGCAGATAAATCAAAGAAGATGGATCATGAAGAGACAAGAAGAATTGGTTTATCACAGAAGATTAAAAGAATCAAATTTATATAGCTTGTCTGAATTAAATTAAATCTCATATCATGATGAATAAACACTTTAAGACTGTGAACAGCAAGGACAGACATATTATTTAGGATTTTTCGTAGAATTATCACTAGGAATAATAAGCTGAAAGTAAGCAGTAGAAGCTAGGTATGAGTAGAAATGCTCAGAAGAACAGGTTCACAAAATAAGAAGTAGGTCAAATTATTAGAATTGGATTGGACAAAACATTGGAAAACTATCAAATCTCTATTTTAGTATCACATATATAGCTATGATGATCACTTTCCCCTTTAGAGAAGAAAATTTTACTTGCGCAAGACTGTGATAGTGGCCCATCATTTTCTTTTTCATTAGCTCTAATTTCTATTGTCTTTTCTATCTCTACTGTCTATTTCTTGCAGAGAAATATATATTGGTTTGCTGCCTATGACTCAGTTCATAATCAGCAATATCCTAGCAGTTACTTCTTTTCTTTTTCCTGCTCTCCCAAAGAGTTCTGAGTTGCCTATGGTATGTGATTTTTGTCAGTATTATTTTGCTGTGTCCTGTCTGGTGTACCTAATATAAACACTCAGGACTGACAATGAGACAGAGACATCAATTAATAACATTATAAGATGTTCATACACTCATAGAAGGTGGAGACTGAAGAGCTCTGTTTAATCACCTGTTCCAGCTGCTGCCATTGACTCTTTCAGTTTCTTATCCAGAAGGTTTACATACTTTTGTCCAAGTTTTGTGAGATTAGTCTGTAATTTAAATGTATATCACTGATAAGCATGTCATTTCTTTCCTCTGGTCTTCTGTTTATCTACTCTACTTTCTGTTCTACCCCCATATCCCCAAATCAAAGAAACTTCAATCTTTGCTGCTCCTATCTTCCTTCTTTACTTGTCTTACCCAAACTACACACTCTCCATCTCTCCATCTTAAATTATTCTTTTTAGCAAAGTGAAAAAAGAGTCTCTCAACAAGTCCAGCCTCTCCTGGGCTTCCTCCAGTATGTCAATACCATATTGATATTAATGACATGTAGGTCTTACTGGTAATAAATAGCATATACGCCTGAACAAAATGACTTGGGCCTGGGTCCAGGAATGCATGCATTTAACTATAAACAGGTGAGCAGTCTCCATGTTAAACTTGAGCTCTAATGCAGATACTATAAACTGCACATTTCCTCATCATTCTCAGGTATGTTGTGGGAAAAAGGGACGACTGAAAGTTGCATAGTGTGAGCAGGAGAAATCTGTGCAGGAAATTAATTCCAGAAATTATGTCACTACCTATACCCGGTCTGTACAAATGGGTGTCTACTGCCTTTATCATCTCTGAGTTTCACACTCAGACTGTGGAGTACTACGGAGAAGGGATGGTCTCTCAAGTGAAGGGATGCAAGCCTCAGATGCCAGTCCAGATCTCACCTAAAGCTGCCCTCTGTTTAACACAGTTATTAACAGCTCAATTATTTCTAGCATCTCAGAGGCCTGGGTAGTACTACTGAGATGCCAATAAACTGCTCAGCCTGCCTCTACTGCGTAGCAAGTTTGAACCTGTTACAACCTCTCCTTTCTACTATGTTCATTTTTTTTTTTCCCCCATGAATTTTGCAATTCTGTCCATGCCCAGTTGTTGACCATTTCGTGATTGTGGCAAAAATCCAGTCTTCAGAATGCTCCATTACTTACACGTCATGGCTTCACTGTCATTTTTACACATGAGGATGCCTTCCATCTTTCTAGGAGAGGAAGAAGGATAGGAAATGCTATGATTGTCTGGTTCTAGCCTCCTTCTCCCCAGACCTGGAACTGGGGCTGCTTTGCTTTTCTCCAGTCTTGCAATACTTCTTCAGTATCTGTCTTTTAAAGTTAGGCAGTTGATTTTGGTGTTCTGATCACTGCTGAAAACAAAACAGAGTTTCTCACTGGGTTGGTCATAAAAATAACCAATCGACATGTCAATAAAAGCCATCAACCTATGCAAGTAGTTTAATCTTTTTCCTGCACTGGATCGTTCTGCTATTGAACTAGGTCCTCCATCATGTTGCCCAATTTCTTAATTCTCTTAGTTCCTTTTCAGTTTTGACCCAACTGTTTTTCTTCTCTCAAAGATGAAATTTTGCTATGAAAAGCAAAATCAATGCGTTTTACCTTTGGCCAATTCTGGTGTGCTCTTACAGGTATGTATTTAGTAGTGCGGCACTTCCATTCCACTAGATGAAAGGACCTTGCAGAAGCATCTGTTCCCTTGCCCCAACTGTCTTACATACTACAGTGGAGACCTCCAAAGCAGCAGGACTTCAGGGAGGGCAGCCAAACTTCAGTAATAATCCTGGCAGCCACAGGCGAATATTGAATTGACTGCATGTGAAGTGAGAAAGGCTTGATTACATTGCTTAGATGCACTAGCTGTGTGCATGCTTATGTTTGTGTATGCAAAGGAGTTAGATAACTGACCTTGTGAGTGGCAGGTGTAAATGGCACTACTGTTGCTGGAAGATCACTTGTAGTTCACCTTGTAACTGGCAATGTGATTTTTATAATGTACCTGTGGTTTGTTTGTGCCATTACGTGTTGTACAAGTTTGACTAAAGTACTAGTGTTTTCCCCCAGCCTCTGTAAGCTTAACCAAATTAAGCAATTTGGTGTCTTCAGTACATTTGGCATGTGCAAGCCTCTTAGTATGCTTGGCACACACAAATGAATCAAATCCTCATGTATTTACCTCTTTCCCTATCCTTCCCTATGAAGCATTTTTGGCAGACTCGATGGCAAAACTGAGCTACGTTGAGCCCTATAGGATCCAGGTGGACAGAGAAATGTCATGGCACTGAGCTCACTGCAAAATCACGGATTTTTACAGAAGTCTTATCCATACAAGAATGATAAAACAAACTTCACAATGATTCTCATGGTACCCTGAAGATGAAGCTTTGCAATATATCACCACCTTACTTCTGTGGAAAAGGTAAAGGCTCAAACATTTTCCATGGTAGATGGTACGTGTGGTCATCAACCGGTACAAACTTGGTAAGAACAGGGCGGGAGGTGAAATTTTAAATAAGAACGTGAAGGACATCCTGGCCATTGTTAGCATGACAATAAGTCTTCTTCTTGCCTCTGCTTTTAACTCTCATAAGAATGAGGATTAGTTTATTACTGAGATAACCCTAACTCTGGAAATTAAAGAATATAACAGACAAAAAACAAGTTTGCCTTTGTTATTTCAGGAAAACACCTTTACTCTTTTCTGATTACATACGTCAAGCAAATAGGTACCATTATTTTTGCTGGAATCTGAAATGTGGAAATTGCAGCCTTTATGGAGGAAAGTTTTTTTTTCATTACGTAGGGTATGGCTAGCCAATGACTATCTACAGCTCATTGTACTTTATCTTGAAGCCAGCAACAGGCCTCTTTCACTGAAAGGCTGTTGTTGGTTTAGTTATTGGTTGTAGCACATTTGAAACAAATGGTTTAACTACAATTTATCCAAGNGTTGTCCCCATTAGTCTTTCCACGCTATATTACTGCAGAAGCCTCTGCTAGAGGAGGATATTGGACTTTGTATTTCTCTCTTTTCTTTCTTTTCTTTCTCTCTTACTCTTCCCTTCCCCCTCTCCCATCCCCACCCCCACCCCTGAGGTCAATAATTGACCTACAGGAATCCACTCACAGCTGAAACTTGAGAAACTTGTGTGAATTTGGAAAGTTGGCTGCAATTCTGTAAATGTTAATGGGTTAACATTTTTCATTTTCCTCTTATTTCTTGAGATTTTGACTTGGAATTTGTAAAACAAAAAACAGCTAGTCATAAAATTAAAAACCAGAAACCAAAAACACTTGGCTATTTGAAAGGGCAATGTAATGAGTTTCTGTCTTCTTGGATGCCTATATGCTGCTTGCATTCCTCTTACTTTTTTTTATGGAATTCCCATAACTGTTAGAAGATTTATACTTTAACTGTTTTGGAAAGTTTAAAATCAGTGCTTCATGATAAGGACAGGTTCTTTTGGGTCTGTTGTAATAGCAACTTAATTTTCTATCCTGCGTAATCACTGTGTGATTCTTTAGGTGCAGAATAACAAAATGTGACATGTAATAATGGACAGCTGTTAAGAGGATCCCATGGAAATACTGACTAGTCCAGTATTCTTGGCAGATGAGAAGCATCCTGGCATCCTTGGTGAGGGGATTGCATATTTGACTTTTCTAAGTTAACTGGTGACCATTTATAGTATGATATCTTGTAAACTTCCATATATATATACTAGTATTATGATTTGTGGGAAAGCCTGGGAAATTTGAGTTACTTAGTAATATATGGCATTACTTGGCCCACTGCCTTCAGTGTTTCATGAGATATCTGATCTGGAAAGGTACCACTACTATTGTCATTTTGCCATTTGCATTCGCATGCACTTTAGTTTTAGTCTCTTTCCATCACTGACATGAGTGGGAGATATTAGAGCTAGAACTGGGTTTACACAGTACTTGAAGCTTCTTGTTTCCTGTACAAAGTGTTAATATCTGACTGGCTTTCATGTAATGATATTGCCTGCAAAACTCATGCTGGATGTAAATAAATGTAGAAAAAAACGATCAATTCAGTCTTATTTTGGATCTCAGGCATCATCTAAGTCATCAAATCAGAAGAAAAAGGAAGTTTGTCTTTTCTATCCACTTGGAAAAAGGATGTAACAATTGCCATACTGATCCAATCTGAGGTTCCCCTGCCCCTTTTTCTGTTTTCTGACATAAACCTGTAGGTGGAGGGAAGCTGACAGGTTCACTTATGGGAAAACTTCTTGAGTGACTAGAGGCATAGCTACTGGCCTAATACTTGAGGATTCTTGCTTGGACCCTCTTTACTTTGCTTTCAGGTAGTAGTATGAAATGAGCCATCTCAATCTGTCAGGCTTGTTTAACAAACAAATCCAGGAGAATTCTTTTGTTGTCAAAGATTTTAAAAACATACGGT
>VXAL01002473.1:87365-124903 GCA_013399475.1 Chauna torquata | reverse complement strand
AAATAAGGAGAAAAATGTATGGAAAGTGTTAAACAAAATACGCTTTATTTTTAATTTCAGACCAATCTCATGTACTGGTTCAGTTGTCCCCATTAGTCTTTCCACGCTATATTACTGCAGAAGCCTCTGCTAGAGGAGGATATTGGACTTTGTATTTCTCTCTTTTCTTTCTTTTCTTTCTCTCTTACTCTTCCCTTCCCCCTCTCCCATCCCCCCCCCCACCCCTGAGGTCACTAATTGANCTGCTTGCATTCCTCTTACTTTTTTTTATGGAATTCCCATAACTGTTAGAAGATTTATACTTTAACTGTTTTGGAAAGTTTAAAATCAGTGCTTCATGATAAGGACAGGTTCTTTTGGGTCTGTTGTAATAGCAACTTAATTTTCTATCCTGCGTAATCACTGTGTGATTCTTTAGGTGCAGAATAACAAAATGTGACATGTAATAATGGACAGCTGTTAAGAGGATCCCATGGAAATACTGACTAGTCCAGTATTCTTGGCAGATGAGAAGCATCCTGGCATCCTTGGTGAGGGGATTGCATATTTGACTTTTCTAAGTTAACTGGTGACCATTTATAGTATGATATCTTGTAAACTTCCATATATATATACTAGTATTATGATTTGTGGGAAAGCCTGGGAAATTTGAGTTACTTAGTAATATATGGCATTACTTGGCCCACTGCCTTCAGTGTTTCATGAGATATCTGATCTGGAAAGGTACCACTACTATTGTCATTTTGCCATTTGCATTCGCATGCACTTTAGTTTTAGTCTCTTTCCATCACTGACATGAGTGGGAGATATTAGAGCTAGAACTGGGTTTACACAGTACTTGAAGCTTCTTGTTTCCTGTACAAAGTGTTAATATCTGACTGGCTTTCATGTAATGATATTGCCTGCAAAACTCATGCTGGATGTAAATAAATGTAGAAAAAAACGATCAATTCAGTCTTATTTTGGATCTCAGGCATCATCTAAGTCATCAAATCAGAAGAAAAAGGAAGTTTGTCTTTTCTATCCACTTGGAAAAAGGATGTAACTTGTTTTTGACTGCTACTATGTTCATTTTTTTTTTTCCTTTTTCTGTTTTCTGACATAAACCTGTAGGTGGAGGGAAGCTGACAGGTTCACTTATGGGAAAACTTCTTGAGTGACTAGAGGCATAGCTACTGGCCTAATACTTGAGGATTCTTGCTTGGACCCTCTTTACTTTGCTTTCAGGTAGTAGTATGAAATGAGCCATCTCAATCTGTCAGGCTTGTTTAACAAACAAATCCAGGAGAATTCTTTTGTTGTCAAAGATTTTAAAAACATACGGTATTAGGAATGGAAAAGTTAGAATCCCTTGTCCTTTCCATTCTTGATTTCTGACTGAAATAAAATAGCTTTCAAAGCTGGGATTCAGTCATCACTGAAGCCTGATCTAGTCTGAGGGCTTAACTAACACATTACGCTTGATGTTTGCAGTGGACTGGGAACTCACTCTTTGTCAGTCATCGTGTCCCTGCCAGGTGGTGCTGAGCTGAACAGCTTCCACCTTACCTGGAAAGGCATTGAAACAGAATCAGTTGTGATCAGTGAGGAGTAGCCTTTAGCTGTGTCTACCCTGTGTCATGTTCCTGGAATAGTTATATCTTGTAAGGATGGTAAAAATGCATATGGGAATGTGCGATAAACTTACACCAGAAATCTTCTCCCCACTCAGGTAGATGCAATTAATTTTGTCTCTTGTTTCTGCATAATTGTGACTAAGTGTTAAAATATCTGCTGCTTTGGCTTCTAAAACAGTTTCAGGAATTATTTTATGGCATTATTTTCAAACTCAGACTTGTGCGTCCTCCAAGTCGCTCTACCCAAGGGGAGATACTGAGATAAAGAAATCAAAACATGCAAGAACTTTGTGTAAGCCTTGAAAACAGCTAAAATATAAAACAAAAAGTCTCCATAAATGGGTCCCTGGACATAAGGTCACTGTAGCTTAGTTGTGAGTGGGATCAGAAAAATTCCCGCTATCCATTTTAAGTGCATAAAAGACAGAGACCAATTTCAATTAGATTTTATAAAGTGAGCTGTGTTCAATACAATTGCTTTCATTTATAGTAGTACAGGCAGAAAGAAGACTGGGACCATTTTCCCTACTCTGAATATTTTAAATAGTTTAGTAAAACTAAAATATCTATATAAATTATTATTACTTCACTGTGGTAGTGTTTTATAAGCAGGAAAGAAATTCTCTCAGCAATGTCCCTGCTGGAAAGACTGCTCCCATTTCACAGCCAGGGAGCTGAGGCATGTAGGTCAACAACCTAATCCAAAGCCCAATTTTTAGTACTGTTATGAAAGGCTCTTGAATTATTTCAATGTGAACAGAAGACAGGATTGCCTACTTCTAAGCCTGAACATATTCTGTAATTTGCCTGTAAGGTAGCTGTGCTACAGCTAATGTCTCAAGGATATACATAGAAAAGTCTTAGTCTTAAAATTCAGTCTTGCTGAACTTTTTTGCATCCTTGTGACCCTCACAGACAGTTTACAATCTGGGGCACTGAAACCAGTAACAGCATGGAGGTCAATTTCTTAAAACACCAGTAGGGCTAGCACAGGGCTGGTTTTGGGGCTGTGCCATCTGGAGAGAGATGTTGGTGGCTCCCACCTTCTGGCTTGCTCTGAGTTCTGAGAGCAGCGGGAGCTTCTGCCTCGTACAGATGCAATTTAATGATGATAGAAAATGGTAGCATATTGTTTTTGTAAGAGGCAGTCTCTCATGGATCCCACAGCGTTCCTACCAGCATGTTTAACCTCTAATCTGGGAAAGAAAAATACCATCTGGTACACGCCATCCTTGAAAGGTTGCTGTCCCCTGCCTTGATGTGTACCTGGAGAGCTAATGTAAGTGCTGCCTCGAGCTACCTACGCTGAATGAACCTGCTTGGGCCCCAGAAGGAGCAAAGCAACATTAGTGTGATGCACTATCTGAATTATTATAGCTGACTTTGCAACAGGGCTAATGAGCTGGTGCAGAATGCCATATTTACCTGGCTATGCTGCTTCCAGCAGTGGAGCTGGCTTATTTAGAGCTTGCCTAGGTATCTCTGCCCAGAACTGCACTGGGTCATGTTGGCAGATCCATAAACTCTTAATGTTTAATGAAGAACGTTTTGTTGCTTGATTTTATTTATCTATCTCATCAGAAAAAATATCACATTTTTTGTCGTAAAGAACTCATGCTTCCTTACTTGCTTATTTATGCAGTGTTAGTTCTATTTTCACTATTAAGGCGAGAATGATTCTGGCAAGAAAGAGAACTTGCTGTTAAACTCTGACAACCCTGACTCATGGTAACTGTTAGACTTAGCACAACACCTCTGCAGTCTATGCCCTACCTCTATGTGGTCTTTGCAGCAGAGTGGACAGGGTGGGTTGTGTGTCCACTCTTTAATCAAAATCTGTGGTCAGCTGGCCTATTGATTTAAATCACCAACAGTTTCAGTACACATTGGTAGGTAAACTGGACTGTGCTGACAGAAACTGCGCTGCTCTGTTTCCAAGCCAGCTGTGTTCACCCCTCTGTAGGCAGCATGATTATATGAGCTCTCGTGGGATCATCAGACTGATGCCAAATGTGGTGTGGAAACCTGACCGGCCCAGCACACTGCAGCCTTGGGGCTAATGGACGCCTGCCTGCCTCCTGAATAGCTGGGATTACAGGTATGGTCCACCACACCCAGCTTTCTCCTTAGAGATTGTCGAAAATCACCAGTGCTGACTGTATTTCTAGTCATGAGGGAAGGATATTGGAAGTAGTTTTCACTGAGCAAATATCATGCCTTAGATTGACCTTGCTGGTGAAGACACTACTGCTGTGTGAACACACAGCTCGTTCTGCTACCTCTGTGAAAGAGATGAGGTGAGACTTGCAGGTGTGACCTCATGAGTGACTGCAGAGCGTGTGAATCAGAGCCCCAGGCCCATTGGTGGCATCTGTCCATTGCACAGAAAAAATTCTTTCTCATCCCAGTTCTCCAGTTCTTTAATAATAAATTGTCCCTTCAGAGACAAATTAAAAATGTGAGATAGACAGAAGTTTTAAAAATGAAACTGTGTTATTGGCTTTTGTGTGCATAGGAACAGAACTAACTGGCTGCTACTTTGCTGTGCTTGGAAATTTCTGTCCTATTACTGCTTTCATTCCTTCAGCAGGTTGCAAATAGAGCTATTTTGGTTTAAAGAGATTCCTCATATAAGTGATAAAATGTGCTTATTTCATTTTTAAAAAGTGCCTGTAAAGTAGCTTGAAAATGATTGTTCCTGATATTTAATTAGGTAGTGTTTGAAAAGCACTTTGAAAATGAAAAGTGCAGTAGAAGTGCTAAATATTCTTGCCTAAGGTTGATTAATTATGGACAGTAAATTTTACATTAGCCTATGTGAGAAATGTGACCAAGTAGACTGCACAATCTATTAAAGGAAACCCAGGCATATGCATTTTTCCTTCTGCATATGGATGTGGGGCTGATAGCCTAGACACTGGAGAACTGTGTCTGCTTTGTAGCTTCTCATCCCCTTTTTATTCAATGCTATTGAAGACTTTAGCAGAGAATTCAGAATCTGACTTTTCAGAGCTAGCAAAGGGGAGATCTGGGGCATGGGAACCAGCTGGGCTCCCTCAGAAGTTTCCTCTTTCAACTTCACAGGAAGTTGTTAGACAGCAAAGCCACATCTATATTAGTAAATCAAACATGTCCAGCTCTCCGCCACTGAAGTCACCTGGCACTGAACTGCTCACATCCACACGATTAAACACTTGTACCCAAGCAGCCAGATACTCTGATGGGAAGAGTCCCTGTCCTGTGCCAACTCAGGAAGTCTTCCTGGAAATTGTTTGGGTGAGTGCAAGTTGGCCATGGTCAAAACAATTCTAGACATTTAACGGTGGAGATGATGGAGGTTCAGTGCCTAAGCCAGCCCAACACTGTTTAATTTACTGGTACAGATGTAGCCTGAGGGGCTGTGGCCTCCCCCTAGAGTACTTACATCTACAGTCTTCAGGGCACCTCTGACTGATGGAGGGGACACAAAGCTGCTTTTGCATAGGCCAGATCATGTCATATGATATTTATATCTTGCCTAACTCTCCCAGTTGTGGCTGTGGCTAGAACAGCAATATTAATATCTATTCTGATGGAAATAACTACCCAGCTTCACTTGCACTGCAGAATGGATGATAGACTGCAGGACCACTTGGTGTCTTTGACAGGTTTTAAGTGGGGCTAATGTATAAAGAGCAAATGTTCTTATCACACCTAGACCAAATATGTGAGAGGTCTGTACTAGTTCTTGCAAATATCATAAGTGCCTTGAATAAACTGACAATCACTTACCTCAGATAAAAAGTCTGGAGAAGGCTATGGAATGAAGGCCGAAGAGGAAGTAGAGGAAGTAGGAACTAAGTGCAGGGAAAATGCAGAAGAGTCTGTGGAAAATAGAGCAAGCATTTGTGGACTTTTTTTTTTTTTTAAATAAATTTTTTGGTGTCTTATGTGACAGTTTGCTTGTACCTTGTAGTCCTGTGATCTTCTAAGACTGAAGGAGAAGATTTTCTTCCTTGAACAGAGGGATCAGATCAGTTGTTGACATTGGCCTGTTGTGGTTAGCATGAAGGACTGGCTTGGAATTGTTTGTTTAAGAGAATTATTTTGAGGTATACTGCAAGACCAATGACTAGTCATGAACTTTATTGACTGACCAAAAGAAAAAAAAAGAGGCAGCATGTATGAAAACATCATAACAACAGAACTAGCAATAAGGTCTCTGTTGCAGCATATAGAGGGAGAGTGGGAATCATGGCAGATTGGGCTGAAAAGGAAATACAGAAGCCTTGTTTTTCCATTCCAGTTTATAGATCCTAAAATGTTAAATTCAGACCTGTTTGGAAAAAGTGATCATATATCTCTGAAAATGATTGCTGACTACAGAGCTTCAAAAAGATAAAATCTATGGCAAAGTTCTCATTCTTTAAGACTCAGTGAACAAGCAATAGTAACGGCAAGTACTGAAGGTCAGATCTAGGCATAAGGGAGTTGAAGCAAAAAGTAGGGCTTTGGGCATCACCTTTGCAGCCCCCTAGAATTTCCCATTCTGTACATCTATTCTCCAGAGCTATTCTTGTGGAGACAGTTCCAAGAAATGGGTCTGTGAGCTTGAGTGTGGTGCCTAGTCTGCAAATGCAGGGTGAAGAAGTAGATCATGAAGGCACTGCTGGAAAAAAGGAGCTGTTGGATTGACTCAGAAGTCCTGCTAAAAAAGGTGCATGCTTGCTTCTGTGCTTATGCCTGTCCTCTCACATCACTTTATGATGCTATAACATTCCTGTTAATGCTTGAGTAGCAATGTGATCCTTTTTTTACAAGAAAATTCAGCAAAAAGGTTCTGCAGAGCTCTTCAAAACATCTCTTAGAATATGGTGAGCTGATTTAGAAGAAGCTGATGAAATGGCCAGTCACCTGGTGGGTGAGAAAATTGAATGCATGGTGTTTGTCAAAAGGAAGCAGTGGAAGAGAGAGAGATTCAGAGCAGACAGGCAAGGACTGGGGAGAAAACATCCTTGGAGGGCAGGATCTTTTTAACGTGGGAAAGGGAAATCCATACAATATGCATCTTTAATAGGTTTTAGACTCATAAAAAATTCTGAAATCTAGTTAATTAAAGATGTGCTATTTAGCACACTACTTTTGATTGATCCTTCTCTCAGGAACGTGTGAATGAGATGCCGAGGTGTAAACAAGAACCATGAGATATACATCTATGGTGAGCTACACGTACCCATTCTATTAACATAATTCACTTGTGTTAGGTGTTTTATGCAGCATTTTATTTATTTTAGCAAGCTTGTCAGTTGCAAGAGCTTCAAAACTCAGTATCAACAGAACTGAAATGTTTGGCTTGTTTTTCACCAGGAATTCTTGAAGATATAATATGTGATGGTATCTGCTTCACACTGCTATGCAACTCAGTCACAAACTATCACAAGTGAACTATAAACCAGATTTATTTGGCACTAAATTCAAGCTGAAAACAACTTCCCAAAATCCCTAGAAAAGACAGTGAAACTCTATATTCTCAGTCCAAAGGAGGCATGCACACACATTCAAATATGCATACTTTTATGCACAGATATCATCATGTATCATATTCTTGCTGACCATCTGTTTGCTCTGAGATGATTCTGTTGCTATGACTTTGAGGAAAACACTGGGTAAGACCTGCATGTAAATGTGCAAGGACACATTTGGGGATATGCTTACTGCTGTGTGCTGGGACCTGACATGATATGCCTCCATCTATCCTATCAGCCTTACTGGTTGAATCGTCAAGATGGCTCAGATCCTCTTCAGAGATCCATTACCAAGATGTAGTGGTGGGGCACCTAACAACAAGGGCCACTTTATATGCAGTGTAGATAGTATGAACTCTGACTGAAGTTTAGGTTGTCTGCAGGAGCTGGGTAGGGTTCAGGAACACACAGAAGACAAGTGGCTTTTGGTACTACTTAGCTCATCAAAAACAGATATAATTGCTATACCTTGTAGGACAATACAGAAGCATACGAAAAGAGGACTTATAGCAAACTTTTTTTTTTTTTTTTTAAGTGGGAATCATCAATGGGAAAAATGAAGCACCCTTAAGAAGTGAGGGAGATATTAAATCCAAATTATGTAATAAATACAAGAACTCTGTCTTCACATAGGTCAGTCTGGTGAAATCCCACTGTCAGAAATGGAGCTTAATCCAAGGCAGATTTACCTGTGTACAAAGGAAAGTCTGTAACAAGTGCAGTATTCCATTAACAGTGCTTCTCCACTTATTTGCATTGTAACACAGGTGTGCATTTCAGATAGATCTGAAAGGACCCCTCAGATGGAAGCCATGAGGCTGTTTATTTATATTTCCTCAAATCCATGTTTTATGTAACATTTTCTGTACCTTTCCCAATGCAAAATGCATCTCTGTCAGCCTTTTTAACAGAAAGCATATCACTGTCCCAAATGTCTACTTTGCTTTATGTGTGAAGGATTTTATTTCTGGCCTAATTTAGGAACTTTCAGAAATGTTGTCATGAGTCAGGAGCTAGAAAACCCTCTACTTTTAAGAGATCTTCAGTCAGGCTTTTATTATCAAGCATGTTAAAATTTGGATAGCTTGTAAGAAACATACCCACTGTTCTGTGCTCTACAAAGAGCTCTACACAGGCAGACCCACACAATTGCGTGCAGTCATGTGCAGCATTGGGGTCTAGTGGTTTTGTGTGTGTATGTGTGTTTCCTGTCAAGTCAATTCACAGTTGCAGGCAATTGAGATTTGATATTTTGATTAGGGGTTTTCCTTATTTTTCTGCTTTTGAGTCAGTGATGATGGAAGCTCTCAGTTCCGCCCTTGTATTTTTGTCCCAACGAAGTGGAGCTTCCTATGGCATTTTCTTTGCTCCAGAGCTATTCATCACTAACACTGTGTTGATAATGTGATGACAGTTGTTGCCGAAACGTTCCTGTTCACCCTAAATCTGTTTTTTCGTGGTATGAAAATAAAGATACGAAACTCAGCAGAGAGAGCACTCAGTGGTGTGAGAGCTCAAGGTGACTGGGACGGAGCAATTATCCAAGGACAAGCCCCAGTGTGGGCAGCATTTTCCAGATTCCAGAGGGAGCGAGTGGAAGAGGAGAAGAGGAGTGTGAGGCTAAAAGGGGTGCGGGGGTGGGATGTGCCAGCTGGGGGCTGGGTACGGAAGCAGTGCTCCTCTTTTAAAGGAAAATGAGCAGCTAGCAGAAACTAGATGAGTCTCACCATGGGGTGAGGGTGGAGAACCCACCAACTGCTGAGACAGTCAATAGGCAGATTATTCATCACACATTGCTAGGAGATTAACTGAGCAAACGTTCTGACAAAACTGATTAAAGCCTTCGTCCTGCACAGGGAAAAAAAGACAGACCAAGTTATTACACCCCAGCCAAATGCCAGACGATGACTACATGCAGTGGAAACACAAAGTACGTAGTGATTTTTTCCCCCCAAACTGGGATGACTCTCCCTCTCTTTATCACTACAGTCATCACGAATTAGGGTTTGTAAATAACAGCTACCTACTGAACATTTCAAAAGCCAGATTGCTGTGATGTAATAGATAAAGGAGTCCCCCTCCCCCTTAATGTACTTCTCTTAAAATACTATCTCAGAGTGTTATCATGTCTAGCTCTCTTCTGAAGTGCATTCCTTCCCAGTATTATCACCACTGTTTACAATTGCAGATACTTAAGATGAACAAAATACTTGACTTCCCATTATAGTTTGGATGGTACTCCCTCAGCCACGTGTAAACTTTGAATGTGAGTGCTTCCAGTATCAGTGTTTGCTCAGTTGCTAGCACTGGTAAAGGGGAAACAGACATGATTTTTTACTGTGTTCACTAATTTCCACAGCTTCTAGCCTTGACACCTCCTAAAACAAGAGTAGTATCAATAAAATTAAATCACTTAACTGCAAATTTCTGAAGACTGGGAAAATCATGAAAAAGAGCCTGAGAAAGGAATCCCTTTCCAGACACCTCTGATTGTTTTCTTTTGGCAGTCAAACATTTAATGGGTCATGGAAATGATCAGACCAAAACCGTCAAGTGTCTACTAACTCTAACAAGTGCCTACTAACAAGTGTTTAACCTGAGGCACTGCTCTGAAGCCTGCTTTTTGAGGGATGCTAAGCACTGAGCTCAGCATTGGTTTAGATATACCTATATACTTTCATGGCTTCTCACGCATGAAAAATCAGCTGCTTTTGGAAAGGAAGTCTGTTGACTGTCAGGACCCCGATATGTAAAATTAGACAGTACAGCCTCCTGGGATGGGAGCGGGGGAGGGGGGTGGATGATACCACTGGTGGCTCTTCTCTCTCTTCACCCCTGACTGAGGGTACATTACAACTCATTATGTCTTTGGACTATGCTGACATGAATAAACCTTTGGAGGCTAACTGTCATGCTTCCTAATGTCATAAAGCCTCCTTTTCATAGAATAGACTTACTGAACAAAGTTGTGTCAAATCATTCCCTTGTGTTGGGTTAGATCCTATAAACTGGTCTAATACAGTTGTGTTTTGGAAAGAGTTGGGCTAACTCACTTTAGTAGTGTCCAAGTAATCCTTTATTACAAATGTTTTTTAGTTTCAGAAAAATGAATGTCACATATGTGGCAGCTTTTGAAACCAAATGTCACCTAAGGTAATAACAGAAGTCTCTGGAAATTAGGGAGAACAGTGGTGTGGTTTGAAATGCTCCAGGACTGTTAACTAAATTATCATTTGTTACCTCATGGGGATTTTTGTTCAACGATTTGTAATTATTAACTTGCATTTGCCTTACTGTGGTCATCAGTGCCATCTCTTTAATATCAGCAAGGAGGAACAGGGAAGGAAATAGCAAGTAAGAAAAAGATCGTGTTGTTTAACACTGTAAACCTTAGATGTTGTGTTAAGAAACAGCTCACACATACTAGAAGCAGAACTAATAGGAATATTAATAACAAAACCAACAAAATACCATGTGTAAGACAATGCAATAATATATATACTGGAATAATTTGTAAATATAATAGGAACTGTTATCTACATGAATGTTTCATGGATTCTGTTGATGTGTTGAGGTGGAGCAGTGGAAAATTAAAAAACCCCTTGAGAACTGCAGAGATACCTTACATAATTTACAGCTGGTTGTCCCCTAAACTGTTAAATAGCTTTATCTTGCAACATGTTGAATATATACCAGCATTTCATAGCTAACATAAACCTGCAAAAGATACTGCCAACTGTTTTTTTTTTTTTTTTTAAAGTATAGTAGCCAGCTTCTTCATCACTAAAATGGTTCTCTCAATTTTGAGACCATCCCAATTATTAGATGATCTTTGAAAAGGTAAATGCCTACATCTGGATTGCTCTGGCAAGGCAAGACTCTTTGAAATGAGGGAAAGAGCTTCTCTTTTTAAAAACCTTTTATACTTTTGTAAAGGCAATAAAATATACATAAAACATAGATGATACTGACTGCTTTTTACAGTCATTATTAAGATTTATGATTCCTGAAGTTAAATATTGACTTTGGTATCACTTTGGTCAATATTTATCTCTTGGATTAATATATCAATATTGACTGCAACACAAGTCACCATGCTGTCCAGTGTTACCTCTGAATGATTGATATCAATTTGTTTCCTCTCCCCTCCCCTCAATATGTCTTCTACTTTCATGTGTTCTGGTTTGATGGAGTTGGAAGATCTTTTTGGATTAGTAAACTTTTCTTTTCTTTTTTTTTTTTTTTTTTTGCATAGAGCCTTGTTCTTCCCATCAGGTTGTTTTACTCCATTCCTTATCTCTTTAGAAGCTCTACTATAACTACATAAACCACCTTAGATTTTTCCTAGTGCCTAAATAAATGTATAACTTCTGAAAGCACACTATGCTGTATCACTTTCATTATGATTTTACATACTGGAAGTTCTAATCATCATAATCAACCTAATCAGTATTAGTGCTTTCTCTTATTACCCTTAAATTTCTATATTATGATTTGCTTTCCTGACTCTCAATGTTGTCCTTCAAATACTAGAGTTATTTTAGAACACAACTGAAAATTCTAGTTTATTTAAAATTTGAATATTTAGTCCCTTTTAGTAAGTTTATGTGCAGGATTTTTTATTGTTTTGATTTCCTCAGCACAATTCTGTTCATGAAGAAGTTAAAGACACGATCACAGCTAGCTTATCATATATATATGAAATTGTAACACTGAAAATTTTGTGTTAGCAGGACCTTTGAGTCTAATCGAACAAACCTGCTTTATTGAGTCGAATTAAAAATGAAGTTTCTAGTGAATTCTTCTGAACGTGATAGATAGACGCTCATTAAGGCAAAAATGGGTTACTGGCTACCCTCCTTGTATTATCCTAACCCAGCCTTTAAAAAGATCCAGTCTCTCCATAAAAGATGTATGTGTGTGTGTTATTTCCTGAACTATATTATCACCAATAGGAATGTACAAGCATGTTCCACTGAAATCTATTAGCCTTTTCTAGTTCTTTCGGCATTTAAAAAATCCCCCTTTCTTTTGTTCCCCTGGGTGAAATGCTGCCTGTGCTCTGACTACATTGTGCCTGTAGCAGCCCTGACATCCCACTGCCCTGCAGTCCTATTCGAGGGCTTCTGGGACAGAGCCAGCCCCAGCACCGTGTGCCACACTATGAACCACAGCGTTGTCCATCTACTCAGCCTTTGATCAGTGTTGCTCTTTTTCTACTGCACAGCTCCAAGCACAGTGATAGCTTAATCAAGGAAAGGTGACCTAGGTGGTCCCTGCACCCATTTCAACTCCAAGAGTAGGTACTGAATGCTAAAGTATTCATATACTTTATGAATACTTCATGCAAAATTCCATAGTGTAATTTTTTCAAATGCTTGAGACTGTAAAATGTCTGTATGAGTAGTGCTCACACTTGAACGAAGGGGGAGCAGGAGTTTCAATAAACTAAGTTTTATTCTTGCCACTGGGAAAAGCTAGAAAAATGCTAATGTTAAATAACAAAATGAAGAATACTGCCAAATCATCAGCTAAGCCTTTTATTTGTTGCCGTTGCATTCCCATGTGAGGATTGCACCCTACAGAATAAAATAGATCTTTTCTATTTCTACTGAGAGTGTCAAGGAAAATTTGCCAAACAGAAACAAAGGTACTTCTTCCACTTTCACCTTCTGACATAAACAGCTGTACCGCTGCATGTGATAAATTATCAAAATGGATAAAAATCTTCCTTTCCTTCACTATTGTCTTTAAAATGAGATCAGAGTGCTCAGATGAACACAGCCTCTCTCCCTGTCTGAGAAACAGAGTGAAAATGGCTTCTGATGACCTTCTACATTATTTGAGTAGCCCAGCTAATTAGAGACACAGCAGAACTCTCTTGTGACTTGCCCTAGCATGATCTTTCCCAACTAAGACAGTTGAGGCTCGGAATGCACCAGCAAAGAGCTGCTTCAGGATGTTCTTTGCAGTCTAAGAGAAGAAACAAGTTTTCTTCTGTTCAGATGGAAATGGAGTGGCTGGAGGAAAAAGAAAAAAATAGTTCACCAGTACATTTGAGAACAGGGAGTGAGACTCAGCAGGAGTTTGAAGGTGAAAAGCAGGAAGTTATATAGTTTATTCCTTATCAATTATTAAGGTCCAAAATTCTCTCCAGTAGCAAAATTTTCTTTACTTCCTTTCAATAATTTTCTTTACTGCTTTAAACTCTTGTGTAGTGTTGATGTGCATAGCTATGAATCTGCTGCACTCCAGTCCAGGAGAGCCTGGCTGGTGAACAGACCATCCTCGTTTAGCAGTCTAGTAGACTGCTAAGAATCACAGTAACTACATCAGAAATGCTTTAAAATGTCAGTACCAAGCAGATGATAAATGACAGTTTAGTAGCTTTATTTGATATTATCAACATCAGTACTATTTCTATTAATGATAACATTGACATTAGGGTTTAGAAGTGGGAGGGAAATCAGGTGTGAAGGTCCTGTACAGTAAAGAATCTGCAGGCTGTTTAGAGGCAACTTGTGAAGATCAGTGAAGAGTTTCTCAGCGTCATGCAACAGTTCCAAACAACACAACCCAGAAACATTCCCTAAATGCTGGAATAATGATCTGTCTAACAGCACATCTTGACACGATTAACTGCTTCTCAGATCTCTAAGAAAACAGGACCAAAAATGCTGGTGCCCTTTCAGAATCTTCTAAAGCAAGACTGACAAATCTTGCTCTGCCACCGAAATGATGTTTGCTGATGAGGACAACAGTGCTAATGTGGAGTGGGGATGCATGCCTTCATCCTCTGACACTGCCCACTGGGTTAAAATACCCCACTCGAAGTGGCGTCTGACTCCTCATCTAACTGAAGCAAAGCTGAGATAGACTGAAGATGATGGTAAGACCCTTGAAAAACTGTAGGGAGAATCTCTATGCCAGTTCTGTGAACAAACTGGATTTCTTCTTCCTGAAGTCCATTCAACAATGAGAAAGAAATTCCTTGTTTTGGTCCTACTAAGAAGCAGACCAAATTTGCAGCTACTTAAAGCATTTAGGCACATGTGACAAGATTCCAAGTCCAGCTGTAGATGTTAAGAGGGTCCTAGCAAATACTAAGATGTTCTGACTGTCAGATAGGGCAATGAGGCTGGAAGGACTGATCTGAGAACAAATTAGAACAATCAGATATGTTTAGCTTGGATAAACAACAGTAATGGGCCGGGAATGCTGACAAGTTTGGAGAAGGCTGTAAACATCAGCAAAAGCAGTGACATAATTCTGAAGGTTCAAGTAGATTCAGCTAAGAGTGAGGGCTTGTTTACACCAAGAAATTCACTGGCATAATTATGCAGCATAATTATACACCCTAATTGTAATTATCCTGGAATTATTCTGAAGGAAGAGTGTCCACATGGGGAGTTATGCTGATATAAAGATACTACTGAATTTCCCTGTGTAGACCAGTCTTAGCAAAGGAAAGGATTGTTCTTGTGTAAAGCCTCTGTGTGCTACCGTTACTAGTACCACAGTGCAATACAAAACAGAAAATGTAAACTACAGCCATTGCTTTTAGTTGATTTAATCTATCTATTCCAAGTCTTGTCCCCAGAGAGAGACCCCCTGCCAGGATTGGCTTGTGTGACACATATTTCCATTTCATATGAAGAGTCTTTGTAACTTTTCAGTCGCCTTATTTGCCTGGGACTGTGTCCTGCTCTGTAGTTTAGCTCAGCTAAGTAGCTTGCATGACAATAGCTCACTCTCTGCTTCTATGGCACTGTCATCCACAGATGTAAGGCGCTTGTGATGAGGATGATTTACTCCATCCTATTGCTGGTGTGTCATTATCTAATAGTTTTTTTTTTTTTTTCATAATTCTCTAGATTTCAGTTAACAAGCTTTCAGTTTCCTTTGGGAAACTATATCATGCCTAGGCCTGTCTACGCAAAATGCTGGTCTGCATTAATGGAACCAGAAGAGCCAAAGTGATACATTCTCCTCTATATGAGTTATAGATGTTCATGTAAAACCATATTTATAAACCTTTTGCATGACTTTGTCCTCTGTGGTCATCTCATTGGACTGGAAAACAGGGTTAAATGTGTTTGGCCTCAGTGAACAGAATCTGTTACTCCCATGCTACACCACAAGCAATGGTGTAACTGCCAGAGGAGGATAGTGAGGCTTCAGGATAGTTTGAAAGTGCTTCCTGCAGTGCAAAAACGCTGTAAAACACACAGTGGATGTATTCCTATGGTTTGTTTAAGATTTCATACTGAACCATTCAGAAGAGTTTAAATGAAAGAAGGTTCAGAAGACAAACACTATGGCAAGGAATTGCTGTAATAATTGGTTTGAATAATAACATTGCTACTCTTGCCTACCATTTTTTAAATTTTTTTGCTTTTTTTTTTTTTTTTACAACAGGAAGTTGTCATAATCTTCCTTTTACAGATGGCAAGAAAAGAGGAGAGAGATGGCTTACTCTAAGTCCTATACCAGCTCTTAGTGGGGAAGAGCAAACTGGTGAGCTGAGTTCTTGGACAGGTACTGCTGAGAGCCCATTCACCAAGGACAATGTTGAACTGATATACATTTTAAATATTTTAAGAGTTTGCATGGTTGCACACAGAGGGGAAGCCACCTTCACTGCTGAAAGAGAAGTATGGAAATAGATAGTTTCACTGAAACAGAGAATTTTAAAATGCAACTGACAGTGGGATGGGTGAGATAGATAATTTCAGAACTGTGTTTTTCCATGGCTAAGCCTTTGGCTATTCTTTGTTAATACACAGTTTTGCAAACCTGAGTGTTCTGCTTGCACAATGCTTGTTCTTTGCTCCTTTATTTAAAATGACATCTACCTCTTATACATTTCTGTACATCCAAGATAAAGAATCACTTTTCTTTTTGTCTTCAGCTTGTCACTGTTTCTTTCTTTCATTTTCGATTGTGCTAATTTTAAACTAAGAAAAACCTCCTAAAATAGGATAACTTTTATCTACCTGTAAAGTCTAGCCTGTCAAACACCTCATGTCCAAATAACCATCTTCAAAATGAGGAATGACCCTGGTATGATCTTTTTCTTTCCTAGACTCTATTTTCTATATTCTGACATTTTTCCTTTCATTTCTAGGTCACAATCTTCCTCTCCCAGTTTGGGGACTTCAGGTTAGAGTCATAAAAAGACTTAGTCATCATCTGGAAAGCAATGTGGGATGCGTGACCTCATAGCCCCAGACTGTGCCTTTGTGCCGCAAACAACCCATGGGGAGTTGGCTGTGAACGAGATTCAGAAAGGCCGAATGGCTGATCTGTTGAATGTAGCTCTAGGGAAAAGCTCAGGAGAGTGGTAGACTCCCTATTGCACCCTTGGAGATGATAGCACTTAGCTCTTTTGCATGGGGTTTGCTGAGAACTACATGTCCAAACAGATGGGACAAAAGGCTTGGGAAAGGTTTTGACTTTATCTAGTATTCCAGTGAGTAGAACACTCTCTTAAGACGCAGGAGGCCCAGATTTGTCTTTATTTCTTCTTTAAGAAGACCCGAGTCAATCTCTTTCGCCTCTCAGAATAGTGTCATCAACACCAAGTGCTAACAGGAGACTTCCTTCGATAGGGCTTATAGCCTTACTACCCTCCTCATAATTCCTTAATCACTCAGCTGTTTAAAATTAGTTTATATATCTCTGCAAAGCACATCTCCAGGATGAAGCATCTCCCAGGTTAAGGAGCAACTGAGTGGGATTTAGAATTAGCTTCATGTAGGCAGTTAGACAGTTTTGCAGTTTTTGCAGTTTTGCTCCCTTCCTTTAAAACTACCTGCCTTGTCTTTAATTCTAGCTCCATCACTGATGTGTGGGGCCACCAATTACTAGCCCATGTTGCAGAATTCTCCTTTTTTTCTGAGCCATCTTTTCATTTGCAAGTAGCCTGACTTTTAAAGACACTGTGGCTTTGTTGTTATGTGAAGTTAAAGACAACATTGATTTATTTAAGCTAACACACACCTTCCAGAATTTGAACAAAGGAAATGAAAGTGGAGAGACTGTACCAGTCATCATATTCTAGTAGTATACCTAGTGTGTAGACAAGACCGAATTTAAGACTTCTGTGAAATTTTTTCCTTCAAAGACAAGCTTGGCTTGTCAGTCTTTTACACACACACACTTGTACACACACACACACACACACACACACACACGTACACCCCTTTGTCCAGAAATGGGGAGAGTTTCTTCTCCCAGAAAATATCAAAATCACAGTCTTAGGTGGGATTCAGGTGTTTCAAAATACTTCCTTAAATCAGGTTTCACAGTACCTAAAAAGTACACATGTTGGAAATGTTCTCCTACCTGCTGGAACACTATGGCAATATGTTATGAAAAAAGATTTTAAGTTATTGCTGCCTAACATTACTAGTAATAGATTTTGCTGTGGGGAAGAATTTGTCAAGTCAAATCTCCTATCCTAAATGCTAATTATTGTTGTCTTTGTCTCAAAGAAATTCTGTTATGAGACTAGGCATCTTTATTCAGTTAAAATATTCCAGAAAAATTCAACACCAAATGCATTTGAAAATAAATGTT
The DNA here is from genome assembly GCA_013399475.1 of Chauna torquata. Classification (NCBI taxonomy): domain Eukaryota; kingdom Metazoa; phylum Chordata; class Aves; order Anseriformes; family Anhimidae; genus Chauna; species Chauna torquata. Next base: position 107,202 of record VXAL01002473.1, on the reverse strand, counting down.
CAGTAGCACAATGAAGAACTGTACAGTAGCACACCTACTACATGTTTACTTTTCTTGATCTCCAAGCAATTTTTATGCCTGTATTCTCTGTCTTTTAAAAGCAAATATTGTGTTGACGGAAGCTGTTCATTTGACTGTCCTAGGGAATGAACTCCACTTTAGTGGGTGGGTAAGTAATGCATGTGTTCTGCATGTGAACTAAACATCATTTTTTATAAAGCCTTGCAAATGTGATCTGGCAGTTGTGTATTTTTTTTTTTTTCTTACGGTGAGAAGACCCACTTGCAAACTAGTTGTAATCCTGACCTTGATAAAATAAGATGTAAGTTTATGCAGCAGTGATCTCCTGCCCTCCTGGGGCAGCTTTACAACTCTTCAAAAGTTTGAAATTTGTCTTAGTCTGAAATTTACCCTCAAGCCCTAACTGTGCACCCACTTGAAAGTCTTGCATAAAGACTTTCTCTTTAGAACAGAATAGAATAGAATAGAATAGAATAGAATAGAATAGAATAGAATAGAATAGAATAGAATAGTTCAATTGGAAGGGACCTTCAAGGATCATCTAATCCAACTGCCTGACCTCTTCAGGGCTAACCAAATGTTAAATGAGGGCATTGTCCAAATGCCTCTTGAGCACTGACAGGCATGGGGCTTCAACCATCTTTATAGAGAGCTTGTTCCAGTGTTTGACCACTCTCTCAGTAAAGAATTTTTTCCTAATGTTCTCTGCTTGCTCCCCTGTATCTCAAAAATTACTTTAAGACAAACATTGCAGGGAGTATTTCCTCATGCCTGGGCATTTAAAGCTAGGTCCCATTTATATCACTGTATGCTGTGTATTTTAAAGAAATCAAAACAGATTGTAGCTCTAGCATTAGTAGAAAGCAAAGGTCACACATATGAGTTAGCTATGGCTTTTTACCACTTTGTGAGACATCAACTACCTTCAACTTGCTGGTAGTTTAGGCACATGCTCTTGACTTTACTTTTTTGTAAAGTAATACATTCTTTAGTTCAGCCCTGATGACTTTGAGCTAATTTCCATTATCATGCATACCACTGCTCAGCTGATGGGAGGTAACTGGTTGCGCAGCCATAACTTCTTTGTGTATCTATGCCTCAATTTTCAGCTCATATCTTCCATGACTGTTAGAGGTGCTGATTTCAATTAGAGAGAGGTTTAGTGGCTGAGGGTTATGTAGGGTTTTGTAGGCCTGTATGGGTAGAAAGATTGAAACCACCAAGACACTTGATTTAGCTCATCCTCAGCTATCAGTAACACTTTTAGTCATCACTAACCTGAGCTAGATTGTAACCTCTGTGGTAGTGATTGTCACTTTACTTGATTAGTACAGTATGCACTAATCAGCCCTTTTGGATACTGACACTGTATAAACATAATTTCTATTTTATTTTGTGCAGATTTTCTCACTGCAATACCACCAACGTTCTAAAACATGCAGAATCTAACTTTCTTTTATCAGTGCACATCACTAACTATTTTTGCTATATATCATGATGAAACATGTTTACATACACGGACCATATGGTAAATTTCACATTTCAACCAACTTGGTATGAAGAATATCTGTCTGAACTGTATTTAATATCTGTCCTTTTTTTTCCTCTCAACATCAGTCCAAAACCACATGACTCCAATTAGTTCCTATCTCAAACAGTTTATTGGCAGCAATCTGTTCTTAGTATTGCCAAAATACATAAAACTGTTGCAAGTCCCATGATTTTTCATGGTTTTCTCTACAATTCAAAATTCAGATGAATACCTTTACATTACGATGAGATAAAAAGAAGTGAAAATTACCTTTCAGCTCAGAAAAGCAAAACAAACCAAAGCTTGGATCTAATTAACCTTGGCAAGAAAAGAAATCACTGAGAATGAAAATCTCTCCACCTCTAAGCGGTCAAAACAAAGCCCTCTGAAGTCCTAAAAAAACTCTTGAAATAGGACTTAACTAGTGCATCAGTGCTGCTCAGGCTGATGTTGATGCTCTATAAGGAGATTAATTTTACCCTCCAAAAGGAGGCTTCCTGCCAAATACATGTACTCTGTATTATTTATGTCTTCAAGTCCAGAAAATCCTGGAAGTTCTCTGCTTACTCCCCTGTATTCCAAAGAATTTGGTTAAGGCAAACATAACAGGGAGTGAGTATTTCCTCATGCCTGGGCATTTACTGACACTTTTAGTTCCAAAATTTATGTAGGGCAAAGATTTCTGGGGTTGTGTGTTCATTCTTCAGTCCACTGTCACTGCTGTAAAATTCTTAGATTTAAATAAAGTTAGTACTGAAGTTGCCTGGAAATAATAGTCAGCTTCCCCCAAGGGGACTAATAAGCAAGACAATAAAAGCAAGTCCCCAGAGAAGAGTAGATGTCTTTAAATTATATCCTAGAAATGTGCTCTGATGGCTTGCGTCAGTAATAAGAATGAGAATTAGGGACAGGATTTTTAATGTCCCCTTTAGGTAACCAGAGCGTCAGATTACATTTCAGTTTTAACACAGGTAGAATCTGTTCCAACTGTGAGAAGAACTGCCATTTGTAAGTATTTTAATTTGACTTCTCTGGTGACTGAATGACTTTGGGTAATGAGAAAATAAAAACAAGGCTAAGAAATCAGTTGATATTTGAAATAACATTACCAGCTCCCCGTCCTCTGCAGACATATAGACAAAATACTGTAGAGGTTGTATCAGGGTACAGGCAAAAGAGGATAGAAGCATTTACCTGTGGCCCAGACAGTTTCATGAATCAGATCCAATGCTGCAATCAGAACTGCAGTATCTGCTGACAAAATTTGTATGGAAGGTGCCAGAGTGGTATGTCACAGAGGTCTTGCAGACTGGGACCCCCAGCCAGTAACCTCTTGTTGAAAACTATAGTGGCTTCATCAGCTTCAATACCATTTTTGCATATGTGACTATTTTATTAAACCCAACAGCTGGATGAGTGTCTTTACTGTATTTCCTCAACATCATCCAGGTATCAGAAATTGAAGCTTCCCTGCAGGTTTGAGCCAAGCCTCAAGTTATGCCTCAAAAATAAATTGGCATAGTGTGAGAGGGGCTTGCAACTCCTTTAATCATCATTACTTCTGCCACTGTTTCTACTTTGCACCATGCCTTGAATGCCACACGCTTCATTGTTGGGTTCCTAAGCACCTCCATAAATGATGGGAAAAATAGGATGAGATAATTGTTATATTCCATTTTGATTTGGGATTGCTGAAAGCTGAACAGACAATATGGAATAACTGCAGGATCATGGTTGTTCTAAATAATAATTCCAGGTAAAGTCTTCAAGGTCATCTAGCAAGAGTAATGTAAATTGAAATACCTGAAAATTATCATTTCTCTAGATAATCCTGCTAGGCCTGATGGTCCTTTCTTCTAAAAGCATGATGTATTCATGAAAATAGAAGAACTCTATTATCAAAAGTGACAAAACTGGGTCTGGACACTGGTTACAACAGTGGGTTTACCTGGCCAATGAGTTCTGTCTCATCTCATAGAGATTAGATAAATGTATGAGAAACTTGTTAAACTGATCAGAAAGAGGGATCCTTTTATTCAAGCTGAAATACAAGAAAGTTGGTGTTAAAGATAACACTGTCTCTCCATCGACAGGGACAAGATTGCGTTTGTGGATCTTGAGGTGATATTGCATGAGATGAACTGCTCTAAAAATTCACAGTTCACTAGAAAGTTCCTTCAAGAAGGTCTTCATCTTCAATTCCTTCACCCCATCTCAGAAATCATCCCTCCTGGAAGGGGGAGGTCCCATCCCCTCCCCTCCCAGACTTCTGACTCACTTCTGATTTGGCTCGACACTCATTAGACCCTCTTTTGAGCCTATTCAATTCACTAACCCAGAAGAAAGCAATCATTTCTCTTTTTGGATTAGTGTTCTCTCACATTAGTAAACTGGCTTACATAGGAGTCTGACAAACACCTGAGCTTTTGTACAGGTTGGGTGAAGGAGTAAGAATGTATGGATGAAGTTGCAGACCATCCACTTTAAGCCACAAACACAATGGACTGTTAGATATTTTTACTCTGTCTTGTATAACTCAACCCCTTCTAGCAACTGACGGTACTGAGAGAAATTCATCACTATTGAAATGTCCCATGAACTCAACCAATTTGTATATGTTGCATGAGGGATGTTTTTGGTGAAACTGATTTTGGAAAAGGCGCTCTGTTTTATTTTCAAGATCCACTTGGATTTTTGCTACAGTGCCTTTCTATAGAGTTACCAAAATGAGTGATTCAGCCCTAGCCTTATGTGTTTTACATAATTACCATTTATATTTTCTAAAGTGGCCTTAGAGGGGAAAAAATAACTATATGAAAACTGTTCTGGAGGAGAAAATATACAAATATTCTCCAAGTCAGCAAAAAATAGTTGTAAACTCTCAATGAAGTGTTATTCTGCAGGGACATCTACAATTTTATAGGATGCAATTTCACAGTTCAGGCTTGGTTTGCCATGCGTGGAGAGCAGGCTGATTGCATCAGGTGGTGGAGCATTATCAAGTCATTGTTAACTCGTTGCCACAGAGGACATAAATGGTTTTCCCACAGCAGTCACTAACCCTGACAGAGTCAACTGGTTTGGCCGGTCTGATATGGGTGGAGGGAATGTTTTCCAAGCTGAAGTCTGAAATGGTTGGAATGAAAAATATAGATTTTTTTTCTAAATAAATCTTAGGATTTCTGTAGCAATTACATGCTTTACAGTTTAACAATAATGACTCTCTCCTGTCCTCTCCAGCTGCAAAGCATTTGCTGCCTTACCACTCAAAATACTTCGCTGTTTCTTTTCAAACTGCTTTTTGATTTTCTTTTTCACTCCTATCCCTCTAAATGTCTATTGGTTAGGCCACTGGCAAACTTTGACTTTTTTTTTTTTTTTTTTTTTTTTTTTTTTTTTTCACACGTTTTTTTTTTTTTTTTGATTTTTTTTTTTTTTGCTAACTACCAGTAATTCTTGTATTCTGAATCTGTTCTTGGCAGGACTAGTTTTTTTTTTTTTTTCCTGTACTTGTACAGTGTCTTGCATCTATTTTGGTCCGTAAATCTGATGAACTGGACTAATGTAAATAACAAATACGTATAATAGTAAGCCAGCAGTACCAGCCTGAATGTTTATCTTTGTATTATTCAAATACAGATATTGACACATAGACCTACTGTAATGAATCATTGCATTTTGACAAACTGGATAGAACAAAATACAGCAGCTGAATCTTAGGAAATGAATATTATGTTCTGAAACAAGTTATTCCACTAACCTTCTACCCGACAGGAATTAATGATGGGCTGATACCAAAGTAGTTTTTTTGTCAAAACCAATATGGAGATCAACCTTTAGGTTTACCGTGGAAATGGGATGTTGCAATTTTTTGCAAGAATTTTTTAACATACTTGGGGTGATGTTTCTTTGTGTTAATATTATTGATTTGTTTATCTACCTTTGCTCTCTGTTTTCCTCTCTGTAGCCCAGCAACAAGCCTAGCATATATGTATATATTTAACATAATGTTGTAAATGAAATAATCAAAAGCTGTAATTTCTCAAAGTGGTGTTCAAAACTTCTATACCTTCGTGCTCCAAACCTTGGCTGTTCAACTAATGGGCTTTGGGCAAAAGATGTTCCCAGTGATTCCCTGTGTGGCAGATAAAGCAGCGATGCTTTTGTAGCACTCCCTTGCCTTCAAGGAAACAGAGATAGGTAACCGCTGTGCCTGCATTAGGTCATGAAACACCAGGGAGGCAATTAAAGAAAATAAAGTTGATTGGCTAATAAAGGAAATGCTGGGTATAAGTTTGCAGGCAGGGAGCCAGACCCTTTGTGAAAGTGGCATGGGATGTACAAAAGAGCAGGTGACAGAGGATTTTTGTGGAGGCCAGAGGACTGCACAAACTTTGCACAACAGTAATAACAATAAGAACTGTTAACAATATTTTTTGTTAGCAGATTGTCCAAGGCAAACCACAGCATGACACAATTCTATAAGCATAGATGGACTAGCCAGTCTACTTGGGGAATTGTTGTCTCTAAGGAAGCAATTACCTGGACAGATGTGCAATCGATTGCAAAGCTCTTCTTGCAAAATACAGAAATCCAATTGTGTTCTGGAAGTGCAGTAATTTGGAAATAATTCTGAAGAAAGGTACAGTGACATCATAGGGACAACTCATTAGGGTTTTCAATAAACAAGTGGCTACCCACTGCTCAGTCTTTCTGACAGTAAGATACCAATGAGAATAGATGGAAGCAGAGGAGAAGTCAGGATGTGACATAACCTGGAGGAATGTTGAAAGGGTCAAGGCAGAGTATAAAAATAGCCACAGTAGGCTGGGCCAGAGATCCACCTAAAGTGGTATGTGACAGTGGCCAAAAGTAGATGCCAGCCTTTGTAAGAGTGATGGACAATTCTATAGTCATAGTTTTGGAACCTCTGGAAAGTTGCAGTTCATGTGTTTCTCTAACCATGAGTATTATCTCTGTGCTTAATAGCTATTGATGATTTGTTGTTCCAGTACTCTATTTAACTGTGTTTGGAAACCATGAACCATGGCATGCATGATAATCTGTGTCAATAAATGGCACAATTTAACTGTGCTTTGGGAGAAGAAATACCTCATTTTGTTCAACAGACCACTGTGGATATTAATTTGATGTTCCCTAGTTCTTAACAGGCGTATCTGTTTCTGTCATATCACCTCCAATTGCATCTTGACTATGGGCTTTCAACTATGCTGTCACATGGTTAACATGGTTTCACTGTGAAGGTTTGGTAGAATATTATTTTTCTCAGTATTGGTAGGCAGAGAAGGCTCCAGAGCCCTTGGTCCACTATATATATATTAATGCATATTAATTACCATCAGACAGCATCAACAGAACAGCATTCCACTGCCGAGTAGCAGAGGACAAGGGCAGATTTCCAAAGAGTCAATTTCAGATCCCCAAGTGGACCTCAAAAGCTTCCCAGAAAGCTTGTTTTAGTTTTGGTAGCCAGTTCGACCAGACGGTCATAATAAGTCTGAGATCTGTCAGAAAGAATGTCAGAAATTGTTTTTTAGTGGTCTGGGAGACTGTTTACATTTCCACACTGCAAAAACATCATGGAACTAGGAAATGCATACAATTAATTTGGAAGGTGTTAATTTTCAGTTTTCAGTTATGGCTGTAGGTAAGTATTCACCCAATTCAAGCTGTCCTAATGTTTAGAAAGTATCTGATGGCATTCACATAGCTGTACTTGCTGGGCAGATTTTCAGACATAATTTTGTACATTTAAAAAGAAATATTGCTGCTGTGGAATGTTGAGGTAGGTAGTTGAACTGGGGTTTCTTGGAATTGTGTTGTTTATATGGCTTGTTTTATACTAGCAAGTGTTCTTGTATTGAGGGAAAAACGAAGTACTTTCAGTTCCTGTTCACCCTTTTCATGCCATTGATTTTACAGACTTCTGTCATGTCCTCCCTCAGGCATCCTTTTTCTCAAGCTGAAAAGCCCCAGTCTGATTATCTGTGCCTTGTATGAGAACTATTCCACACATCTGATCTCCCATATTTCCCTGCTTTGATTTTTTCCAGTTCTTGTATTTTGAGATAGGGGTCCAACACATCATACTGCAGTCAAGATGTCTGTCACCATACATTTATATTTAATAATGGAATAATAACATCTTGTGTTTTGTTCTCTCTTTTTTAACAGTTCCCAGCATGTAATGCACTTTTACTAGTACTCCTGATCAGCAAACTGCCATTTTTATCTGCCATTATTTGACTAGCTGTATCTGTGATCTCAGTTATCTGTGATGTACATGGAACCTCTGATACAAATGATCTTACATTCATCACTCTCATGAATAATGTGATAGACTTCGGAGGTGTTATACAGGTGTGTAAGAGCTTCAGGATCATACTCTGTGTTAAAGGAGAATTGCTTTGTCAAAAGTACTAACTATATGAAATACCTGAGACATCTCATAGTTAGTTGTCCAGTCCCCACATTTATCTTCTCCTGTAGAAGTAAAGCTCAGACTAATCTTTGATCATCAACATGCCTTCTTTTCAAATGTTTTGTGTCATTAAAGATCATATTTCATGCTAACTAAGGCTACTTCTTGATTTTGTATTGAAATACTCTTAATTCTAGGTGAGTTCCATGAGAAGAATGATTTCAAGTGAAGTTTGCTCAGAGGTTTTGAAATCATTTGGATCTGAAGTTCCCAGTGAGACTGAAAAGGGTAAAGTTGAAACCATGTGAACTGAAATCAAGAAAAAATGTACAGATAACCTCTCTGTGAGTGCGACCTCTTGAGTTTCAATGAAATCTAGTGACAATGAGCTCAGCTAGTTTCTAAGTCCTTTACCTGCAGCAGTACCTGCGGTACCAACTCTATTTTCATTCTTACTCGACTTGGTTTTCATGGTTCATTGTGCAAGAATGAACAATGATTTCTTTTGTCAGGCATCCAACTGAAAATTGTTTTGCTTATTATTCAATATGAATTGTTCCTCTGCTAAAATATAAGATATCAGCATGTAAGGATTTATTGCCCAATTTTACCTCTCACAATTCTAAAACATGAGAACAGTACTTGCTGCTTTGGTAGAGAAAGAGAAAAATGGTAAAAGGGGGGAATGTACATTTCACTAAAGAGAGAGTATTGAGTAGTTCCCAAACTTGTTCTAATTAGAAACATTAGATTCAGAAATCCATTACTTTGGAAGAGGACTGTGGAAAAATGTCATCTTTGTACTGAATATGCAAAGATAAGATTTCCCAAAGTGTTCTGGTGAAATAGGAGGTTAAATCCTGTTGACTCAGGATCCTTTGAACTTGAAGGTCCTAATATAGGACTTGAAAGGGTACAGCTGAAGCTAGGTGGACTGAACACAGTGCATAACACCTCAGTGAAGAATGATCTCTGAGTTACAACTGAGTCTAGCAAGCTAACTCATGGAATTTAGAAACACAGTTGCCTTAAGTTTTTTCTTGAGTCGTTGCACACCTAAGATCAGAATTATTCTTTATCACTACTGTGGACAAATGAGTGACCAGAGGATGATGAATTTAGGACCTTTAGTTATAGTGAGGTTGCCCTTTGCCTTTGAGCAAACTCTGAGAATATGATACTCATGAAATAAATGTAGATAACTTACAAAGTATTGCTATGAATCCCCCTATGTCATAGCTGAATCATCTTTGTGGTATGACCACAATGAAAAATTAATGCTTCTCAGACAGAGAAATCCAGCAGAGACAAAGCAGCTAAAAAATTATTTGGGTTGCGATCCAGTGTATGTATAATTAGAAGAGCTTTTTCAGTCTGAGTTGTAAGAGACAGGAGGAAACGGGTTCTATTTTCAAAGTTTGTTTATATATTTTGCATTAAACTGTTACTTGACAGAATTTGTAAACTGATCTTGAAGAACGGTCCAAATTCCAGGACTTCTTGAGTTAAATCTCCTGTTGCTAGACCGTAGAATAAATGCTTCCTCTTCTGTATTTTTAATCTGGCCAATGAGCTTTGAAGTTTTTTACCAGACAGTGAGACAGGTTCATCAGGAAAAGCAGACCTGATGTTTTTATCCAGTGAATAGCTTGATAACCTATTCATCAACGACCTGGACAATGGAACGGAGTGTACCCTCAGCAAGTTTGCTGACGACACAGAGCTCGGAGGAGTGGCTGATACCCCAGAGGGCTGTGCTACCATTCAGAGGGACTTCAACAGGCTGGAGAGTTGCGCTGAGAGGAACCTCATGAAGTTCAACAAGGGCAAGTGCAGGGTCCTGCACTTAGGGAGGAATAACCCCAAGCACCAGTACAGGCTGGAGGGCATCCTGCTGGAGTGCAGCTCTGCAGAGAGGGAACTGGTAGTCCTGGTGGACGGCAGGCTGACCATGAGTCAGCAATGTGCCCTTGAGGCCAAGAAGGCCAACGGTATCCTGGGATGCATTCAGAAGAGTGTTGCCAGCAAGTCAAGGGAGGTGATCCTCCCCCTCTATTCAGCCCTGGTGAGGCCACACCTGGAGTATTGTGTCCAGTTCTGGGCTCCCCATTACAAGAGGGACACCGAACTACTGGATCGAGTTCAGAGGAGGGCTACTAAGATGATTAGAGGACTGGAGCACCTGTTGTACGAGGACAGGCTGAAAGAGCTGGGCCTGTTTAGCCTGGAAAAGAGAACACTGAGGGGAGACCTCATTAATATATATGAGCACCTGAGGGGAGGGTGTTGAGAGGATGGAGCTGGTCTCTTCTCAGTTGTGCCCAGCGACAGGATGAGAGGCGATGGGCACAAACTGAAACCCAGGAGGTTCCGGCTCAACATGAGGGGGCACTTCTTTACTGTGAGGGTGACGGAGCACTGGAACAGGTTGCCCAGAGAGGTTGTGGAGTCTCCTTCTCTGGAGATATTCAAAGCCTGCCTGGATGCCATCCTGAGCAACGTGCTCTAGGTGATCCTGCTCGGCAGGGGGGTTGGACTAGATGATCTTCAGAGGTCCCTTCCAACCCCGCCCATTCTGTGATGACCAAGTAATTTGAACTGCTCTGGAGTTGCAGAGAGAACCAAATACAGAGTTTGAGCAAAGAACCCACTGTAGGCAAGGGGGCTCTCACTTCATGGTGTGCGTTCCTATCACAGTCCCAAGTATCAACAGAAAATAATTATCAGAGTCACTTGGGGATGGTTGCGGTGAACTGCTGTACTTTTGGATCCTATTAGGAAATTAACTGTGGGACTATTTTTGAACTCCTTAGCACTGTCAGAATTGTTTATATTGGTAGATACACTGGTCCACAGAATTGTTATTGCTAGGGAAAAACCATGCTAGAAGAGCCCAGCTGGGGGCTTGGGCTCAGTATAAGTACACAGAGATGAAAGTTAGAGAGATCATCTGCTCAGGTGTAAATTGCTGAGGTGATAAAGTCCATGCTGAAATTTTCAGAAATGCATGCCTAAGGTTTCAGGGAGCAGCAAGACCGGGGTCACTCCATGAGGGAGGACAAGGCAGGAGCCAAGGGTGACCTCCACACAGGCAGGGTGCTCTCCAACAGGGCACTGTCCAATAAGGTCTGAACACAGCCAGGTTGGAGATAGTGGCAGGCTCTAATCACGGCAAGACCTAGGGATGCTTTTGGGGTCCTGATATAAGGATACTATCATCTGAACAAAAGCTGTCCTGAGTCTCAATGTCACTGGTTTTGCTTTTTAATTAATTATTTTAATGTGGATTCAACTTCAAACCACAGATGAAACATCTGAACACTGGTGACAATTTGTATTTGGATTCAAAGACCCTTGTCACCAGGGGCTGGTTATTTGGAAGTAGACTGGAATTTTGTGCTATGTTGCCTCTTTTCAAAGAGAATTCTACCCTTGTGTCCTCAGGCAGGTTCACAAACAAATGTGAACTTGAAGGATTCTTGGTTTCAGTGGCAGCTATACATGGTATCATAAGATGCCAAAAGTGCTGCCCAGTCTTTGTTATTTAAGTAGCATACTGCATCACCGGGAATTAGTAAAATGGAACAATGCCCATTACTTCTGTACCTCTTGTACTGAGATTTACCCCTGTCTGCTGATTCCAAAAAATTAACTGAGCACACTATTTCTTGAGCAATTGATAATGCTGGCGAAAACAGGAAAGGTGGTTTGGCAAAACTAAAGGTATCTTTTAGTAGAAATATATAATCAAGGCCTTGATTACTTATAATCAGTAAAATACTAAAGTGCCATAGGTGTTTTGGCCTGATTTCACTGGTTAGGAAACACCACTGTAAAGACATCATATTACTGCACAGGTCCTGTTATATAAAGTGAAGATACTAAACTGAAACAGATGTCTTGATTTCAGCTTGGCTCAAAACACACACAAGAAACCAATGTTTGCCAAATGGAAAAGGATAAAAATCAGCTGATAAAATGTTATTTTCATGCATCTGAGATAATTACAACCAGTGGGCAGTGAAACAAAATTAAAACCTGTAAAAAATAAGCTGGCAGTGGCTGACAGTAGAAGCTTCAGAAGGAGGTACAATCTTTGTCAGCGAAACAAGCCAGTAGGTGAGTGGAACTATATAAGGAAAAATGGCATTTTCAATGTACCGCATGACATAAGATTTAATACTCATTTATGATGACTTTCATGTCTATAGAAGGTATTAATGGTTGTAACATTAGCCTCTTTTTTAAACTATATCCACAGTATTTCACTTAATGACCTTGTGCAGTACTATGTCACTCATAAGTAAATACTACACTTTATAATTTGAATTTAGTGCCTTTTAATTTCCAACCCTATGTTGTTATATGACGGGACAAGTTTAATAAAAGGAAAGATTGATCAGTTTATTACTATACCAGCAGTAGTTTTGTACACCTCCATCAAGTCTCCTGTTACTCTTGTCTTGCCTGTGTTAATCTCTCTTTCAATATAAATACCACCTTACCTCTACTTCTGCACTGGACTTCATCAGTCTCTGCTTTATCTTTCTTGAGAGTGAGTCAAACACAACCGAGCTCAGTATTACAAGTGATTATTGATCATTTTTATATGGCATTATAAATGTCCTGTATTGTTTCTATCTTGTTGAAAACAAGTAGTCTTTTAAGGTCATTCTTAAAATTTGGTATTTTTCTTTAAGGTAGGAAGTCTTCTTTGCACTTCTTTTATGAACAAAGGTGCATCCAAACTGATTTTTTATTTGGCCTTTTCAACAATTTTTTTTTTTATAGCTACACTTTTTCTCCTCAAGAGTTGAAAACTAATGAGCTCTGTCAAATTGGATAGCACTGTGTCTAGGAAAATGTTAGAGGAAATGGTGATTAGCTAGTGAGCAAAAACCATAGCCACAATTTGCTGTTGATGTCCAAGGCAGACAGTTATTGAGTTTATCTGCAAGATAACTCTTAAATAGAATGTATTTAGCTGTTTAGATTCAATAACAATGAATCACACTCATTCAATGGAGGGGACAATTATGTTTTGAGTGACGGTCTAGAGATAGCAATAGAGTGGATGTTACTGGTTTTAGTTTAGAAGTGTTTTTTTTTTTCTGGGTTCTAAGTATACTAACCGTGATATGGAGGCAAAACAGTAAAGTATTCAGTTACTTAAATATGGCTTAAAACACCTAAGTATGACATTCTTATGGAAATAAATAGAAGATGGGTTTGGAAAATTTCAACAGTAACCTATCTGCATCTTAAAGTGAATAGACATGGAATTCTTGGTGTACACATATCAACCTCTCTCTGTTGTGTCCTTAATTTGGAGTATGGTAAAAAATGTAGGTCTATGCGTTAAGCCCAATTCACTCTATGTCTTATACCGATCTCACATATAAGCCTGCCCTGCATGTACTAAATAAAGTTAATGCTAGATTCTGCTTTGCTCAGTGGGAGCAAAATTATACAAGAGTGCCTTAGGATTTTTATTTTTATTTATGTTTTCAGTCTTATGGCTTTGATGGCTCTTCTAGCCACATTTCTGAACAATTTGAAGGCTTTTGAAGCTTTGTGATGGATATCCTCCAATAAGACACATTCACATGAATATGAACAATTACAAATGAATTAAAAAAGATCTTATACTGTGAGCCAACTCTCATTTCTTTCTGTTTTGTTCAGTTCTTGATCTATATTTTCACAATGACCACCTACCAGATCAGTTGTTTTACTTCATGCAAAATGTTACTTTATTGTTAATATTTGCAGTCCTACCAATTTACTCCGCCATCTTCTCTAAACCAGTATCAGTATAACAATTTGGGAAAAATGATTACAAATAATTTTTTGTTTGAATCTGTTGTAGCCATAATTTTGTGCTAAGCAAATAGATTTCTTTTTGATGAGACAATTCATTAATTGATGGCACTATGAAAGTTACCTTTCTTTATATACTTTAGTTCTGTTTTAATAAAAACAACATACAAACAGCTGATCTTTTTTTTCCTTAAAATTAAAACATGTCACAGTAAGGCTTTTATGAGGAGACAAACGATGCCTAAAAGCTATGTTGGAACAGTCATCCCACAGTCTCACATCTTTTTCATTCATTAGATCTATAATTAATCTTCCCTTATACCAAATGTGTGTGACTCAGACACAGAGGGCTGATGACAAAATATGTTATTGTTGATGCTCTAGAAGATGCACTGTGAGTGTTTTCCAAGGCTTGGAGAACACCCCCTTGTTCAAGCTGTTTACTCAGTAATCACAACTTGCAACATGAATCGTCATCTCCCCGCCTCCTCCTACCCACTTTTTTTTTTTTCTTTTTTAGGTTTAAACCAATTCTTAATGAAATTCCAGAAGTATCCCTTTTTCCAGATTTGCTGATTTTTTTTTCTGTATTTAGACAGTCAGCAAGAGTGACTAGCCCATGTAAAGCAGCTGACCAGCCAGGCTTCACAACTCTATTTGCATCTCCAAAACCCTGGAGGACAGAAAAGTCTTTTAATTGGTGATTCAACCTCAATAGGAGCATGTTTTTAGGAAATGAGGCCTACACTGTTTTCTTCATACTGGGCACACTAACTCTGGTTGCCATGGTAATCTGCTAGCGTATGCTAGATCCATTGATGTGGAAACAAGATGGCTTCCTCATTTGTTTAATCTTAAGGAAAATTACAAATATTAACAAATCATTAAAAGGTTAACAGACTCCCAGAAGGCTTGACCTAAATAAACATTACGTCAGATTACTAATAGCTGCAGAAGTTTTACTTCTGTGGCTCCCACCTGAAAGTCCTTAGTTAATGAAGATTTTATTACCTTAAATATTTATTTTGCTCTACCTGCAAGTAAAATCCTGTACTTTGAGTGTTAAGGTGGACCTCCTGTTCAGTGAGGTGGATTTAGTTTCTCAATCGATTGGCAAGAATTTAAAAGCTAAATAATAACCAATACTTTTATGAATATAAAACCAAAATTTTGTGCTCCTCTTGCCACTTTACCCAGAAAGGATTTCCCATATTTCACAGAAAGCTTTTGCCTGGTGTGGAGTGGCTGACATGCGCATGGTGCATTCCTCATTCCTGCAGAGTGAGGTCTCAGGGCCATCAGCCTTGGCAGGACTGAGGAGGGTGACACTTGTCAGGGAGAGGAAGCGTTGCATCTGAAGTTGGTGCTTTGAGGTTGGGGGAAGAGGAAAATTAAATGCAGACATGAGAAAAAGCATACTAATGAATGAACCCATCTGTTAAAAATATAGGCAGAAGTGTCAGCCAAAATCTGTAACTGCAGATACTGTGGTGGCAGGCTCATATGGGGGAACCGCAAGGTCAATAGAAAAATAGATTACATCTTTCAAGATTTCTCAGTACAATGGACTGTAATTTCAAAGCAGCTGATTAGTTGGTGCAATCCACTTCCTCAGAGCCTGTTCCCCAATGAATGAAAGATGAAGGTGAGGAATTTCACAAGTTCTTGAAAGAAACATTTAAATAAAAGACTTGTTTTGGTAAGTCTTACAACATACGAAGTCTTCACTGGGGCTTTTAACATTCTTTGGAATCTGAATGGTAGAAGAAACCAATTAACAGAGAGAACACATGGGACAAGTTTACAGCTTTCCTGATTGAAATGTATCAGTGACAGATGCATATATGTAGGCGCAAGCTCCCCATGTAGATCTACGTACTTTAGTACATAAACAGCGAAACCATGCCTTTTGTTTCCTTAGCAGTTTTAAAACCTAAGTGCTCTGGTTTTTGATTTGGCTCAGGAATTTGAGAGGTTTCTGATGGAAATTCCTGCATGCTATTACAGAGCAGGGTGATTTTCTAAACTGTGGAAAATATCAACTTTGAGATTTCATTTTCAGATGTAGAAAAGCTGCTCAAGAGCTGCAAGATTAATTTAAATGACATGGCCTAGTGAAAAAAAAAAAAAAAAAAAAAAGATGCTGAGAATCTGAATTGCTTGGATCCTTATTGATTATTGGAGCTATGATTCTTTCCATTTCTGTGAATTTCCTTTCCCTAAAATTCACCCTTGCAGCAGAAATAACAGTATGTGCTTCCGTCATTTTTTGAGAAAATTTATTTGAAATTTCAGTAGTCAGAGCATACATTAACTATCCAGAGGGAACAGGAAACATGGTGGATCAGGACACATAACACAACCTGAATTTGTTTATTCACTTTGTTCTGGCTTTTTTTTACTATTTTAATATATTAAGATATAATATATCTTACTACTCCAGGTATACTGTCTGCATACATAATTGCACTTATACTTTTCCTTTTATATTGTATATCAGTTTAATAAACTGAAAAAGTTAGTAGGCATAGACTGCTTTTCTATGAGTACCAAATTTACTTCAAATATCCTCAAATAAATAAGATAAAAGGTTGTATGTTATATCTCATGCATTAGTTCTGTCACTGCTTTTAGCCCAACGGTCTGAAGGTTTTTTTGTTTGTTTTTGTTTGGTAAAGCATCTCGTATGTGGGTATGGGGGTCTTACTTCCCAAATGTAGCTGTGGTAACATTTCATTTTGATTCTGTCTGGTCTGGCATCTCAGGTGTAAAATTTCTGATGTGCTTTATGAAACACTGTGTCAATGCTTCATCCTTAACAACTGGTGAGATCTGCAAATTGAGGAGAATAAAGAGAATTCCTGTTTGACAATGAGTGGACATTTGGTGTCCAATTGACATGTCAAATTATCTAATCAAAGCTTTGGGTTTACAGCTGAAATGTATCTGAGTTTTGGGTGTTCAAATAGAAAGCTACAAATCTCCTGAGAAGAATTCAAGATTCTTTCATGAGAACTCTGCAGTTTTTTACACCTGTTTCTTGGAAAGACCCTCCCTGCCTAGCCCCTGACTCTAGATGTTCTATTTTGGAACATTTGACTTGTTTCACTGAGCAAGTTAAGAGGAAATGTGAACACATATAAATGAGAAATTACTCCCTGCACAGTTTCAACAGTTAAAGTTTGGTTCTGTCTCAGTTAAGCACTACAAAAAGCTCTGGGTGCACTCTTATTTTAATTTTAAATGATTTGTCTATCACAATATCATTAGGTTCTCAACCATTTGCTTCTGGGAAAAAAAAAAAAATTTCAACTATTTCCTAAGAGCTTGAACTTGCTAAGGGACGAAAATCACTTGATAGATGTTGCAGGAAGGGAGGTTACATATTAAACAAAGAGCAGGAAAGAGGATTTGAAAATGAAAAATGAATGGGAAAAGAACAACGAACCACAAAATAGAGATATTAGTAGAAGACAATGATGGAAAAAGGAATAAGATGACTTAAAAATGAAAAATGTTTAGAAGACGATTCAACTATTTCTTACAAATAAAGATGGAGTTGCTGGATACGGCTTTGTGCTGTGTTCCTTTGTAAACCTCTTCTTGGTAATTAATCACCTCTTCTGTTCTGGTATAGAGGAAGAAAAACACATTTTTTCCCTTTGAGTTATTCCATGTCTTCATTCCTGAATGCATTCTGGAGTGCAGAGACATTGCAGAATGAGCTCTTGAAATTCTTGGGTGATTGTAACTACAATGACTCCCAGGAAGGGACAAATCGTGGCTACAAGTATGTAATCTATGGACCATTGTCTAGTCTTTGAGTGAACAGGTCTACCTCTCTGTGGAGTCCCCATTGCCATTTCTAGATTCCTTAAGTCTGTTTTTCCTCAATGGCTGATCCTATGAAAATAGATTATTTTTATATTATGGAAATGATTTGGATATTTGCTACATTTTTATATGTGTGGTGGATCATGTGAATCAGAGGTTTGTTTAATATCAGTTAGCAAAAAGGCAATACAAAAATGGAAAAAAAATAGAAAAAAGAAAAGAAAAAAGAGAAGGAATAAAAGGTGGGAGAGAATATTTTCTGTCTGAGCAACTGAGGTTTTCCCTGCAGTGAAGAAAAAGAGTGAAGGATGGAGTTACCTCATCACATGAGTATCCTCTTGGGTGGAGGAAGGAACCGATCTGGAACCACTTCTCAGAGGCAGCCTGAAGCCTTTAACTATGAACTGGCTGGGAGCTTGTCCTGACTTATGCCTGGGCAGAAACAAATGAGATTTTCCACCCTGGGGGTAAGGTGGTAACAGAGCTTTTGTCTTAACAATCGCCCATGTCAGAGCCAGGCTCTGTTCAAATCAAGGTTAAACTCAGCACGGCTTCTCTATTGGTCTTTTTTTTCCCCATGTGTATTAGGAATTTATTACCTTTTGCCATGTTCAGAAGCAGCTGCTACCTCTGTGTGCAGTTCAGCCTGTATTTAGGAAATTCAAGTCTTTATTAGTTCAGAGAGAACACTCTAACAACTAGTTAATGTTGTGGTTCTCATTATGAGTACCTCCTCCCCCATTATAAGATGCTTATAACATTTTAAATTGAGTATTGTCTTGAATTCTACTAGTGTAATTTCTGCCCCAGTACGATTTATTTATTTATTTATTTAGACCTTGAACACAAAAGATTTCTTAACAAGTCAGAGAAAAAAAGTACATTCCCTTTTGTTTCTCTTTTGCTCTTTTTGCATTTCATTATGAAGGAGATTTGAAAGGTGTAGTTTGACATAGAAACAGTCTTCACTGAGAATCAATGAACCTTAGTTTGTTCGAGAAATAAATATTTCTTATGCTGTGTTGTAATTCTGAACTTTAGAATATGATGCAGTCATTAAGAAATGCGTTGCAGCATAATAACTCTACCCCACATAGAGGGATAAAGTTGAAAATAGATATGGAACGCTGGTGACGGCAATTCCTTTATTTTCAAAGAATAACTGTGCAGACTTCATTTTACATTTTCATTTTACATTATCTTTTAATTCACATTACTGAACTTTCTCTCAAATCTTTGCCCTCAGCCTCTAAAGATTTTCTCCTCCTCTTCCATAATTTACCTAATGTCACGGCTTACAACAAAAGCAGACCACATTTAATCTTATTCTTCCTTATACCCTCTCTCCCTTTACAAATTATACACATTTGGTTGCATATACAACATATATCGGTGGCATTCACCACTAAATGCCAAATACATATAGGCATTAGCCACTTTTCTTCTGACCATGCATGTTTGTAATAGACATGACATTTTGGCATTTATTCTTTCTGCTATCTTTTCTGCACCCAGTAATTATATATATATATTTTTTGTTTTTGTTTTCCTCATACACAAATATGGGTTATTTCAAAATCCCTTGCTTCTCTCTCCAGAGACCAAAATTAATTGTGTCTTTTTTCATTAAGTTTTACCTTCTCTATCTCATTGTGTTATTTCTAATTATGTTATATATTAGTTGCGCTTTGACGGACGGTTGCCCAAAACACCAGAATGATGTTTAAATTACTGTGGTCAGACATTAGCTGCTTTTTCCTGAGAGTACACTTCCTCCTCTTTGTAAAAGTATCCCCCCTACTTCTGCTCAGCTCCATGGAAGACACTGAGTAACACCACATGCATACTACAGATTGACATTTATAAATAATAATTTTCAGGACTTGCAACAGCTTTGCCACTACGATAGTCCAGAGAAGTTTTCTTCAGCACAGGTGTTTCCATCTGAAGAAGATGACGTGAATCTTGTCAGGAGTTAAAATCAGGAAGACTCGAATGATGACAGAAGAGTAAATAGATTCTAGTTTTCTTTCCAGTTTGTATAATATATGCTTTACTCTTCCTTTTTTCTCTTTTTATTTTTTTTCCTTTTTCCCTTTCCTTTCCTTTCCTTTCCTTTCCTTTCCTTTCCTTTCCTTTCCTTTCCTTTCCTTTCCTTTCCTTTCCTTTCCTTTCCTTTCCTTTCCTTT
>VXAL01002473.1:63827-87228 GCA_013399475.1 Chauna torquata | reverse complement strand
TTTTTTTTTTTTTCCCTCTCCAGATTACTCTTGAAGACCAATGAGAAATGATTGCTCATACTTGCAGGAAAAAAAAACAAAACAAAACAAAGCAAAACAAAATAAACAGTTGGAGTCTACTTCCAAACATTAGCTGAGAGTAATCTAAATATCCTGTAAATGTTTCATGTTAAATCAATCTGTTAAGCTTGGTGTGCATCCCATAAGCTTTGCACAGATCTTTACAAAAATTGTTAGACTGGCTCTGGGCTTGCCAATGCAATACTAGATTGAGGTTGCAAGAAGGGAGCAAAACACCAACTGACCAGAAGCATGGAGGCAAACTGTCCCTGGGTGGCTAGGGATCCATTCTACACTGCTGTCAAGCAAGGCCAGGGAGCATGGAGATATCATTTGGAAACTGAAATCATCCTCTGCAAAATCTGCCTAGACACAGGCATCTCCTCTCGAGTAAGAAATGGCCTGAAGAGAGTGACCAGCATGGGTTCTTGATCCAGGAGGGAAGAATATAGCAAGGAGTGGTGGGGGAAGAGCAACGGATCACGTTTTACTCAGTGCACAAAAGTCACGTCCTTCCCTTTTTGTTGGCTGACAGCTAGCCTACTTTGGTCTTCATCCCACTCCCTACAACGTCAAATGCTCAGCCACTTCTCTGGTTTCCCTTTCCAGCACACACTCTCTTAGGTCACCTCTGCACTCTGGTTTGCAAGATTCTGCAAGCTGGACTGGACTACTCATAACGTAGCATGAACACTGACAGTTTGAGTCACATAGCCCATTGTGCACTCAATTCATGCAGCACATTAATTAGGGAATGTTGTTTTTTAGTAGTCAGTAATATTTTACCAAAAAAGGATGGGTAATTGTATAATGCATTGTGCTTTCTAGATGTACACTTTGCTTCTCTGGCTCCCTTTTGAGCAAATATTTGGAAACTCTGGTATGTGCCTATGTCTTTATTAGAGCTGCAATTCTAAACTGTGTGTTGAAGGCAGTGATATAGTATGGTTTATTCAGAACCACGTATTGAGGAAGTTATGCAAACTGGTGAAATTTTGCACAGTAGGGTCATGATGTGCACTTTGACCATGTAGGCACTACAGTCTTTTCACAAAGTAATCAGTGAAAACCTGCAGGAATTGCAAACTGAGGCCTGAAACATACTGTTCTTGTGCAGTGTTAAAAAGAAAATAAGCCATGCACATTTTCAATCTGGCAAAAATCTGGCAACAACATTTGCTAGAATGCTCTAGCAAAGCATTCAGAGATTTTAAAGTAAACAAAGGCAGTGAGCAGCAGACTAAAGTTGATTTACAGTAAAAAGCAAAAGCCAACGAAATGTTGTTAATCCCTGGTTGTTGTTTAATATTTTATTCTCCTATTACTAACTAATAATAAGTACCAAAAGCCGTATGTACAATGCCTTAGGTTTGCATACTATGTCTATCTGGATTTGAATTTTCAAAATTTTTAGGTCATATGGATTTGTTTTGTTTTATTCATGCCTCTTATATATGTATTTAATATATATATTATTTTGGGGAAAAATATTTAAGTAGAAGGGTTATTTTTTTTTATCCATGCAATGGAGGACCAAATAGTAGAGGTTTTTTTTTTTTTTTAGATCTTCATTAGTTGGATTTAATTTTTATAAACCACAAAGAAGACCAAGCCTCGAGCCANTTTTTTTTTTTTTTAGATCTTCATTAGTTGGATTTAATTTTTATAAACCCCAAAGCAGACACAGACTGGTGCCAAAGTCATCCAGGGTTTGAGCTGATGGGAGTCTTGTCTTCTTATTCATGGTCACCCTGAGAGGTTTAACAGTGGAATTTCCAGAAGTGCCAAAGTGCCTGAGAGGCAAAAATCTTACTGAACTCAATGTGATTTATCTATACTGTACTGGAAGAGGGGTCTCTTATACTCGATTGCTTCACAGACAACCTCTGTGAAAAATTGAAAGCAAAAGTTTAAATGCAATGCACTCCAGTTACTCTCCCTCTCACTAAGAATCTACCTCCAGAAGGACTTCCTGTCAGCATCTGGCAAGGAGAATGGATAGGATCCAACCTGAGACAAGGCTATTTTATATACCTCATTTATTGTGTCGGAAAGTGTGTATTAGTTAGTTATGGTTTAATACATAGATTGAGTAACCGTGCTAAAGACAATGGCTTCTTGCATAAGTATGTGAAAGTTAGAGGTGAAAAGACTATTAAACTGGTTCCTGTTAAGCTATGAAACAGGAGAACCTGTGTAAGAGTCTTGTGTATAGGAGAAGACTGATAGTTCTCTTAGTGCTACATGTATTTTTATTAAGAGGTGAAGTAACAGAAACTGCCAGGAGTTACCTCACAGCTAGCAGGGAGGCAGGTGGGAAAGAGGAAGACAGAAGAGTAGAAGCAGCTTGAAGTGACCTTTCTATGTGGGAAAGCTTGATGGTCTTGAAATGGGAAGGAGATGTTACCGCAGGAAGGAGGAAGCAACTAGCCAGTGTAGTTTTGCCAGAAAAGACTGAGAGATGGTTGCACTTTATGACTTAGGCAGTGCATATGTGGAGGTTTTACCCAGCTAAACAGCTGACCTCCACCACAACCGCTCACTCACTCCCCCTCCTCAAAGAAATAGGGGGAGAAAATATGATGGACAAGGGCTCAAGGGTTGAGATAAGGACAAGAAGGTTACTCACTAATTATCGTCAGGGGCAAAACAGACTCAGCGTAGGGAGATTAATATAATTTATTACTATCACTAGCAAATTAGAGCAGTGAGAAAATAAAAGCAAACTAAAAATACCTATCTCCCATCCACCCTCTTCTACCTCCTCCCCCCTGAGCAGTGCAGGGGAACAGGGAATGGGGGTTGAGGTCAGTCCATATTGCTTCATCTCTGCCGCTCCTTCATGGTCACTCTCTGTTCCCCTGCCCCAGCGTGGGGTTCCTCCCACGGGATGCCGTCCTTCCCGAACAGGTCCTACGTGGGCTTCCCACAGGCTGCAGCTCTTCAAGAGCTGCTCCAATATGGGTCCGTACCACGGGGCCCATCCTTCAGGACCAAACTGTTCCAGCACGGGTCCCCCACGGGTGGCAGCTCCCACCAGATCACTTGCTCCTGCGTGGGCTCCTCTCCACGGGCTACAGGTCTGGCCCAGAGCCTGCTCCTGCAGGGGCTCTCCATGGGCTGCAGCCTCCTTCAGGCCACATCCACCTGCTCCATCGTGGGCTCCTCCACGGGCTGCAGCATGGAGATCTGCTCCATGTGGTACCCCATGGTCTGCAGGGGGACAGCCTGCTCCACCNGCGCAAACAACATCGCTCATTGGTTCAGATCTGGCCAGCGGTGCGTCCCTTTTGGAACCGGCTGGAATTGGCTCTTATCTGACATGGGGCAGCTTCTGGAATCTTCTCACAGAAGCCACCCTTGTGGCCCCCCTGCTACCAAACCTTTACCAAGTAAACCCAATACATTCCACCCCTCGCCTCTGTGAAAAGCATATTTAAGAATTATCATCAAGATACACTTTCACATCATCACAATCATCACAATCTTCACTTACATCAAAAAAACCCAAACAATAATTCCCCACACCAAAATTAACATCATCACAACACCAACAAAGTGGGCAATTTACACACACTCCACCCCTTGTCCCTTCACCACATCACTACAACACATTCTTTAAAATCATTACATCACAAATTCTTCACAACTATTACAATCTTAGTCAATATCCACTCCATGTTTTGCCCGTGACAATAATTAGTGAGTAACCTGCTTGTCCTTATCTCATCCCTTAAGCCCTTGTCCATCATATTTTTTCCCCTTGTTTCGTTGAAGAGGGGGAGTGAGCAAGTGGCTGTGATGGAGGTCGGCTGTTTAGCTGGGTAAAACCACCACAGCATATCAGCCAGTTTTACTTTGTTAGGAAATCTCTCTTCTCCTTTTAAAAAAATATTGTTGTTGCCATTCATTCACATTTGCAAGTGGGAGTTATCAGGTCACTGAGCACCAAGAGTGCCTTTTAAATTCCTGGGCAAGGGGCTGAACTGAGATTTCACTGGCAATGCAATTCAGACGAGACCAGCTGCTTGTTGCCAGGTCTAGGGAGAGAAGTTACATGGGATGGCCAGCCTTAGCTTAGCTGGTGGCTAAGCGTGGCAGGGTGCTGAGGAGGCCATGCCATAAGGACATAAGGCAAAGCTGGCAGCAGGGAAGCTACTGCATCTGAGTCTTGAGGGTGGCACAGACACAGTCTTACGTGCTTTTGAAAATCCACCCCTGGGAAGATTTGAGGTTTCTATTATTCCCTCTCTTGTGCAGACTCTTCCTTCTCACCAGCTGTGACACCATACCCTGAGACCTTCACACCCTCCTATTCACTCAGTAGTGCAGATCAGCTGGGGGGCCTGAGCCACGCCGACACTTGTTCCTGATTTTTGCTTACAGCCTGGCAACAAAAAGCAGATGGAAATGAGAGATGTAGAACTTTGTACCCATAAAATCTCTCTGATTTTTTTTTTTTCTAGAAACTAGAGTCCTCTCCAAAGAAGGCATTAAAGTACCTGTGACAAGGTGAATGGTCAGGACCCAGTCTGTCAGGAGTTAAAACTGGCTCAGTCAGCTGGAGGCTTACCAGTCACTAGCTATTAGGATTGTCATTTCCCCTCAGGAAATACCTGCTGGTGTATCAAGGGTAATTGCTAGCAGTCAGCTGTATCCCCAGAGGGTGCGTATATAAAATCATCAGGAAAACAGTGAACTGTTCCTGGTAGGAGGCAATAGGGACGGTGTGTATGTATCTTGGGTGTTTATCTTAATGAAGGATCTTAATGCAATGTGGGCTTTTGTTTCAGTTTTAACCCTGCTTGTGACTCATCCATAGTTTTCTGCTGAAGCTTGAATTTTACAGACTGCTTTTCTTATCTGAGGCCACCACTTGCAACATTGGCTGGTTCTTCACAATTATTCTCCAAAACAGAGTAGATAATTATAGCTTCCTGAATGGTTTGGTGTCGCTATGTGGTTTTACTTCTAGGATACTTGAAATAGCATTTCCAAATGCCCTTCATTTTGTTATGCTCTTGCCAATCTTTCCTCTCACAAAAGGAGTAAAGCCCTTCGCTTTCCTGAGTCTTATTTAAACTATCCATGAAGCAGGCATATCAGGTAATGCTTACCAGTTACCCTTTAAAGTTCTCTGTAAAATTTAAAGCATTATAAAGATGAAAAGTGAGGCAAAGAAGTCCAGAAGCATTCATGCAGTCATTTTAAACTTTGATCCCTCTCCTGCCCAAGCAGAGGTCTCCCCTGAATATCACTGCCCACTAGTGTCAGCTTGCCAGTTAAACCACACCTTACCTCCATCCTTTCTGTTGTAATAAAGTTCCCAGAAGTGCAATAAAGCCAGACACTCGATATAGGCCATCCTACTTGAACCTTGTTGTTTCATTTGGATGTATCCCCACACGCCCAGGCTTTCAGTCATGCTACCTGGTCTTTTTCCAGTCCTCCAGACAGCAGGTTGTCACTTGGTTGCAACCTTACAAGGAGAATCTCACTGCCTCTCTCTCTCTCTCCTTTCAGTTCCTGTTCCTACCTGGCATCTGCTGCAAGTGTATTTGAGTAGGACCAACTCCCTCTTTGCTAGTGAGAGACCTTGTATTTATCAAACAATGAAGTGAACATCACTTGGTTGGGAACTCAAGTTAGGTGCTTCAGGGATGGATTCAACACCTGCATGGCTCTCTGAAACAACTAGTGAAATCAGTCAAGATCGTCACGAACTAACCACAGGCTAAAGTGCTTTTTGAACAAAAAGCAATGTCAAATAAATAATAGATTAATAGTGTTCAAGAGCCATTTGACAATAAGTCACAGCTAGGAAAAAAGGGATAATTTGATGGATAAACTATTCACAGTGCAGGTGCTTCTCCAAAGCAGTTTTTCAGTAGAAACTGAGATAAGCTTCAGAAGTAAACAATCATTATTTACTGCACAAGAAAAAATCTCCTTTCAAACTGCTGTGGTTATCTTATGACTAGTGAGGTTTTCTGTGAATCATACACCTTAAATACTCAGTTTATAAGGAAATCTTAAGCTTCTGCACATATATGGGAAATGTCATCTGCTTTATTCCATAACTCAGCAAACTTTGAGGTTAAATTCTAAAAGAGAGCTCATTTATAAAATGAAAAAAAATGGAGAAGGAGATCTCTTACAACTCATACTTTTCAGCAGATAATAGTTTTCCCTTTGCTTAGTATACTCTTCCTAGAACATTTTGTAGGCTACTCAGAAGAGGCCCAAGGAAGACACATGATTTGCCTCAGATTGACTAGTTCATTTCCAAAACACTGTGTTGAAACTCTTAACTTGTTTCCTTGTTGCCGTTTGGGAGTTGATGGGATCTATCAATGGGAAGAGATGAATTCTCTCTACAACAGAGCAGACTTTTGTGAAAAAGGATCCCCCTATAAGTGGCCCAATCCTCTCTCTGAAAAACAGATGCCAGAAGCAGTTGTGGGACATTGTGTTTCAGCTCTAGAGACTTCCACTTCTAAGAATAAAGTAAAGGATTCATTATTTATCTAAAAAAGGCCTTTATGCTATGGTTCAGCGGCTGCTGGACAGACGTGTGATCTGTCTTGTGTAATGCCCTTACCCTCTCCTTCCCCTTTTGGAGAAGAGAAGAGACTTGTACTAGCTCAGAACATACTTGCACAGCTCACTGTCTATTGTGCTCCTTCACTCTGTTTATTACGGTCTATTAGATAAACATGGTGTTGAGCAGCCACTCAGCTGCTGATATACACAGCAGCGCTGATAGCGTGCTCTATGTTTAGAAGTAAAGCAGTGAGTCGCGGACTATGTGGGATATGTTTACGTATATGTGTGTGCTTTTTCCTCAGCAACAGAGTATTTCCATCACAAAGTCCCCCTCTCTGAGAAAACAGGCAGTTTTTGAAATGATACTCTTTCATCTTTTGTGATGGATATTTTTTCATGCTGCTTCTCAAAATATTGCCTTATATTTCTGTGTCAGGGTAAATGAAGTGAGATACAGACCCCTAATCTTTCCTGTCTCCTATAGGAAATTGTAATTTAAATACAGAAGGAAGGATGTTGCTGGCTAAACATGCACTTTCAATGTGGTACTGAGTGTCAGACTTTCTGTGTGTATGAGGCAGCTGACCTCTCTCAGGAGCCAAGCAGTTGAACAAGTTACATTTTACAAAAGCGCCTAATCATATTTTTCAAAAGTGGCTTAGGCACTTAAGGGCCAAGAGTTGAGAATGGGGCTTGGGGCTTATCTATTCAGAGAGGCATACCACTTTGCTGTGTTCTGTGTTGACATCCAGATATATACACAGCCCAACACAAAAGCTCCTCTTGTCCTTCTGAAAATGTCACCCAAAGCACACAGTACTCTGAAAACCATGTTCTGTGGAGGGCTGGTCCAAGATCAGTGAGTACAAACTTGCAAGGAGCAGACAGACCAGGGAGGGCTGACACTACTGCCAGTATGAAAGGGCAAATGGTCATACAAAGCACAAGATGATTATACAAAGCACCAAACAGAGCACTGAGATTGTCCTTAAATTGTGAGAAATTGGATATTACTCTCATTCCACACATGGGAGAGGATGGGGGATTTTTCTTTGATCCCAGGGTAGTAGGTGCAGTGTGGCAGGAGTTCAGCAGCACCGTTCACAGGCTGGCCTTTTATGGAGCAGATGTCATGATCAGACTATCACTGTGGAAGCAATGACGGTGACTAAACTGAGGTGATCACTGCCTGTTTCTTGCCATGTGCCGGAAAAGCTGCACACAGAGCGCATATTAAGAAGTACAGAAGATCTGTTGACTCCTCTGGGGCTTCACAAGCAATGACCAGGTTCTTTCTGAGACAGCCCAGCATGTGGCAATACTCCAGTGCAAGGTAATAGAATAATGTGTCCATTAATACATACTTTGCATAGTATCCAAAAACTTATTTTAAAACACTCAGATTGCAGGCTGCTATGCTACACAGCAAAGAAATGACCTAAAATGTGATGGTTCATTACAACAGAATGAGTCCAGTGACTGCTGCAGTCTTAATACTTTTTTTTTTCCCCATAATTGTGGTGTTATTAATGAAAAACAAAATAATTCAGTTAAATCTTTAAAAATTTCAAAGTTGTTTCCATGAATCCATGCAAAAGAGCTCAAATTATCTTTCAAAATTTTCTTGGCAACACATGGTTTTGATATTTTTAATTAGCATTCTAATTTAAGATTTAATAGTTAAAATATTTTGGTTTCCTAGTACTGGTAAACAAGACAACCCACATATTGATTTTAATCTCTTCTTTATGATTAAAAAATGTTACACAAAATTTTATAGAAATGGAAGAGCATTGGTAATGCCAATAATTTCTCATGAATGTTTAAGCCTATATTTATTATTACAAAACAAATACTTTTAAATTTGATAATATTCAAAATTTCTAGTGTCCACAGTTTTTTTTTCTAGTTATTTTACTTTCCTGTTTTCCCCTTTGAATCACTCTGAAACTTGGAAAAATTTTAATGCTTATAAATGGATTCTACACTGCAGTTGTGTTTCTACAGCTTTACTTTTTCCTGAAAAGTGCTGATGTTAGCTTCCTTACCTGAATTCTACTATTGCAAGATTCCTTTAGTAATGTCATGAAGAAGCATATTAATGGCATGCCTTCATTTTCAGTAAAAATTTTGGACACAATTCTAAATTCAGTGGTTTTTTTTTATTTTGTCTTATTTCCCGATATTCACGTTTTTGCTCTTCCTTTCATCTATTCTCCTTTCAGTATCAAAATATGTGATAGTTTTTCCAGTAAAGGATTAATTCAAGCTCACTAAAAATAAGGAAATAGAACACAAATACATAAACAGTGAAACACAGTCTGTGGTCTGAATGGCACAGCGTTTACACAGCTGCTTACTGCTTATCCCTTTCAGATAGCAGCTCCAGAGAATGCAAGGCATATATCAGAAATTTTTAGTTATCAGAAAAGTTCTAGTAGAGTTTCCCTCGCTGTAATAGAGTTATCTTTGTTTGGAAGTTTGTGCAAGTGAGCAAAGTGAGCATGAAGATGATTTCTGTTATTTCTGAATAAGAACCATCTATATATGTATGTATATCGATATATCTATATATTATCTGTCTTCCTTACATATACATTTTACTACATAGCCACCTACAGTGAATCTGTCTTATAACTCATTTTCATTTCAATGCTTTTTATTTCATATAAAAATTGTATTGATCACAGTGCAGGTGTGTGCAATAGGTGCCCTTCTGAGTGAGAAGCGAACAAAGAGAAATGACAGCCAGAAGTTTCTTGCAGTGCTTGGTGCTTATCTCAGCTTATTCAGGTAGTGATGGGCACCAAACCATGCACAAGTGCAGAAAGACTCACAGACTGCCAGCTCTGTTTTCTTCCCTGCTTGCAGACAATGTGAGGTGAAACCTCTGCCTCCTATGGCCCATAGTATGACAATGGGAAGTAACCATAGAGCCAGGCATTCAGGAAGGCAGGGATCTGGGTGAGGGATGGCCCCTTTGGTGCCCTTCTTGCTATGTATTCTTCACTGTGGAGAGCTGTAGTCTGGCTGAGCCAGGGAGAACACTGACCCAGGGCTGATCAGTCCCTGTGAGCATGAGTAATACGGGTTGTCTTGGGTCCAGGTTACAGATGCTATTGGTGCTCTACCACCAAGCTACAGAGAGTTTAAAGACAGAACTGGAGAAAGGAGAAAAGGATGAGGAAAAGACAGGAAATGTGAACAAAGACAGTATTCTAGCCTAAGCACAGAAACCTCACTTGGCTCTGCATTTAGCAGTATAGCCCAAGTAGAATTTACATCAATTCTGGTAATTTTAGGCACACTATTCTTACTAGGAGGACCTACTTCCAGATGCCGTCAAATCACCAAAATACCTCCAACTAGGCACTTCTTTTGCTCTTATTCTCTGATTTCCATGCAATCAAATGTTTCTTTTATCTGATGGTCTCTTTCATAGCAAGAGATACTTTGTGTAAAATGTTTTTCCCAAGTGCAATTAGCATCAGTAACTTTTTTCTGACTTCTTCAGCTGACCTCCTGTAATAGTTATAAAGTTTGAGCAGGGAGAAAAGGCGGTCACACATAGGAAACATCTCAAGTGTAATCCCCATTGAATGTCAAGTTGCATAGGACGTCTATTGTCCTTGCATACATTCCTAGTTACAGTATACCACTCAGTAGTAATAATACACAGTAAATCTAAACTGAGTCATTCATGCACAGGAGAAGTGCGGTCAGGACAGAAACAAATAATCGATGTTCATGTATGTATGCAATCAAATAGTATAAATCTTCTTTCTCTGCAGTGATTTGAGTGAAGAAGTGTTCAGCTCAATAAGCAAATGCATTCAGAGTGTAATATGACTCTGTTTAGATATAAGTAAGTCAGTAAAACTATATTAATTCTGGTTTAGATGGCAATGAGAGATTTCTTCAGATTTCAGGTGGTGGCATTTATTGAAATAGTTTCTAATTTGGTTTTATTTTCACATGATTCGCATGATAACACCTACTGCTTTTACACAGTATATTTTTCTTAGGGATGTCCAGGGCTGCCAAAATTAGCACTGTTCATTAAAATGGAGTGAAGATAGATAGAGGAGTGGAACAGCGACGTGGCAAAATACAAGCCAAAATAAATCATCATTTACTTTACAAACTCATGGAAAGTTACGCTGGCGTTTCATTTCCCAGCATTCACTTCCTGGTTTCCTGCACTTGTATGGGCATACATTATCTCCATACTCTTCTCCTTGACCAAGTTAAATGAAGATCAATAACAGGAAGGAAATATTTCCCTTTAATGCTGCTAATCCTAGATGACCATGATGGGAAACTGACCAGAACTAGTATGTGGCTGTGTGGAAATGTTGGCAGTAATGCTAGTAACATTAAAAGACCAGGCTATTTCAGTGATAAATGCAATATACTGTTGATTAAATCCATACATAAAATGATAAATTGTTTTTATGATAGTTATAGGTACAGCTGGTACAGTTCTAGGTGACTCCGTTTATCTCCTGTGTCCTTTTCCTGGTCTAAACAGTTCCTGTATGCCAGTGGAGTCTATACTTTTAAGACCAAATGCTTGATGATGGTTACTGTCTACATAAACGGTGCTTCTATGCAGTTTAATAGCTGTATTTTGTACAACCATCTGTAATTGGAAAGAGAGAGCTTTGGAAATATTTGGAAGAAAAGATTGTACATTTAGAATGACCACTGAAATGTATTCTTCATACCAAAAAATCAAGAATCCCAAGTACATAGATTCATCTCCAGTGCATTTCCCATTATGTTAGTAGCACCATCTTGACTGCACTGAATAGCAGTGTACTTTGGTGTGGAGCATCCCCTGGTTCAAATGAAAGATTTCAGGATTTGGCCTCAAGGGAGTTTTCTTGACTTCAAGATCTGATTAACAAAAGCCAACCATTAGTCAATAAATTGTCATCTTTCATTAAATAATATGTTTGACAAATCAGCTATTCTGGCATTCAATCAGCTTTTTAGGCTGGTCATCAAATGCATTACTTGACATAGAAAACATTTGTCAGACAATCATAGCTGATAAATTTCTCCAATACTCTCTTGTGTCTTTATCTGGCTTAGAACTTTGCTTTACAAAGATCCCTCCACTCCTTACATCGCCCTCCTCCCCTAAACAGCAAGAGGAATTAATATTTTCCTTGTCATCACTTCAATGTTTCTTCATAAATTTTGGAAGAAGATATAGGCAAGAAGGGCAAAGATCAGAACTTTTTATATTTCTTTGCAGCAGTTCCTTCTGTAAAACACCACAGTCTTAGTTTATTTATGACTTTAAGAACCATCGGAGACGCTGGTGGAAATGGAGAAACAATTTAACCCATTAAAATTCGTGGTTATATATATCTCACAGTATTGTGATGTGGTCACATGTTGGAGATGGGTTTACTACAAGCAAGAGGCTTAGGGAAATAAGTACATATCTGATTTGCCTGTTGGGATAGGGCAGGCAAAGGATGAGTTGGATGACACTATCAAAGTTCAAAGGAAGCCTGACATGGGCTAAGGAAAGCAGCCTGGTCTTACAAAACAGGTCTCTGTTCCCTGAGTATTGGCTGGCTGCTGCTTCTGGTGAGCTCTGAAATATCCACTGTAACTTCATCAGGTTGACTTTTGAAGGGAGGTGTTCTGTGTCCGTCTGCGTGTGGGGAAGTAGTGGTGATGAGGGTGGTGATGAAAGAGATCTTGACCTGTCCACTAGGAATCCTGATATTCATGACGGTAGAAACTCATGGATACTTTATCCAAAGACTTTGTCTACAAGGTCACAGCTACTTCCGTAGGCAGACTGTCAGACACTAGCCATTTCTGTTGGAATCTGAGGTAAGCAGAAGTTAGTATACAACCCAAACCAAAAACGACAAAGGGCTAATTGCTGTTCAGGGTGGTTACAGCCAAGTCATATTGCTTAGCCTGAGGTCCAGTGAGTAGTCTTGTTTCATTTCGCAGTAGAGGTGTATACCAACTTTAATTTCTGATGAATATCTTTGAAGCGTAATAAAGAAATCTGCTTTCTCCAGGCGTCTACATCCATAGAAAAGGATTGTCAGGAAGAAGAAATTTGGTCTTGTACCAGCTTATATATTTAGCCCAGCTTCCTCAAGAAATTAGCTTGTCAATCTTTTTATCTATTCTGTCTGTTACCTTCCCATTAGCAAACTCCCAACAGCCTACATCTTTTCTACCCAGTAGCTGTGAAATCCATTCATCAACTTAACAAGTGTTGGTAGAAGGATGAAAAAATTCACCAGGATAGACAGCATGCAATGGCTAGGTAGAAAACAGAAGCCATAATGAACATTCTTCTGGGGAGAAATCCTGCCTGAATGCAGTCCCTTATCTGCTTGGAGAGAGAGCATCTCAGTGGACAGTCAACACATATGTACTGAGCAGCTGATTAATATAACATAGCTCTCGCCCAGACAAGCTGTATAATGGCTCATGTGCAGCAGGAGAAATGAAGAGAGCACTAGTTGAAATATGATGTTTTGGGGTAGTGGAAGGGACTGCAAGCATTAAAAGAGAGAATTAGAGACCCACAGACTTCAAATTTTGCTACGAAGGGAACATGTTTTTAAATAAGCGAAAAGTTATGTGTTGTGCATCATCCTGTTTATCATTGCTGCTGTTGCATGCAGCCCTCCCACAGGAATGCCTGTTCACAGGGTGTATTTAGATTACAGTGATCAGATTCCACGACACTGCTCCATACTGTGAGTCAAAACTGTGCTGCTTGTTTTCATTTTCAGCAGAAATGTTGAACATTGTGTATATGGATGCATAAACTCTTCCTTTTCAGCTAAGGATATAAACAGTAATACCTTTTCCCCAGAATTTCTTTCTGTAAAACTAAGTGTTCTCTAGTTCAATACTACAAGCACTGGCTTTTATCATGGGTCAAAGCTATACAGCCTTATGTAATGGCGACTGACATATTGGAATAACTCTGTACTGTCAATATTAACTCCAATCTTGACTTCACATGCCTCCCACCATTAAATGTCTTATCTTACATTTTTTACAAGTCTTGTTTGTCTAATTGGATCCCCAGATGTAGAAACTTAGAAGGGTCTACAGAGCCTGCCATGTAATTAACTTCACTCAACAGGGTCTTGGAACAAACCTCATAGCAGGTTTTGACCATCAAGAAGTATCAGAGATTTACTGTGGTTGTCTCTTCCTTAATAAGTTGCTCAGAAAGTTAGTTATTCATGGTAACAATCTTATAAGGCTTGCTTTCTAAATCCTGGGAGGTGAGTCTGTAGTTAACTAACATCTTCCCTTAGTCTTGTAGGAGGGCTCTGAAGATAAAGTTTCTGCAGCTAGTACTTTGGGAGTTAAGAGGGCTATCCTGGAAGTGGCTGGAAGGGCTATCAGCTTGTCTGGAGATCTCTGGCTCTGTGTAAGCAGCAAATGGTGCCAGCAGTTTGCAGTGCCTCTGAATAGGAAGATCTCTGAGGATTGGTTCACATCCCAAGCCTCATCCCAGAAGTGAAAGCATTAGAAATCTCTGTCTAACCATGTGTGTGGGACACTGCCAACCTAGACTGTCCAGAATACATCAAGCAGCATGGTCTGCCCTGACTATTGCTGCAGAACAATCAACACACACTGCTGCATGCAGAAGCCTGGATTCTGGAGGTACATGCAGCTTCTTGCAAATGTTGCATATTGGCAGTAAAGGTGTGGGCTGGTTGCTGCAATCACTTCAAACTGCCATTGATCTCTAGCAGCTTGCAGACTTAGGGATAAGGTCAAATCTATCATGCAGCACTGACTCCAGGTGGTCTTGGACTGTCTCGAGAAGAAGCCAGTGATTAAAAACCAGTGGTAGCATGCAGTGGGCCCAGGGCTGAATTTTCTCAAAGCCAGCTTGTATAGCAGCTCTACTGTGAACTGGGCTGAATCTCCTCGACTAGTCATGTATGCCAACAACTGCATCCAGGGAGTCACTTGGATCAGCAGGACACCATCTAGACAATTGTCAGGCAGACAGTAGTGAAAAAAGATAGGAGCTCCATTAGCAGTTTTTCTCACCAGCAGAGAGACACTGGCTTTTCTTCTTGCCTGGATTTGCTAGTTCTCTCTGCTCCTGCAGTCTTGTTTATAGGCTTTAGTACTCCCTGAACCTGTGGAATAGGTGGGATTCATCTTGTTTTAATTGTGACCACCTAAAATTTAGGCATATAATCTGACATTTTGCAGTCAATGAAAAAGAGATTAATATTTACAGCATGTAATTCACTCTGTGCATCTTAGGCACCTGCCCTGGAATGGTTCACTGATCCCAAGTCTAGCTGAGGTGAGAAAGAAGTAACAATCCAGCTTCAGCTGGACTGTAAAATTTCTGAAAGAGTGGGTGATGCTCTCTGCCATGGCCTGTGCTAGCATCTGTAAAATGACCATGACCAGGTGTAATGATGAAACTGATTTTCTTCATGATCAATAGAGGTCTGGCCAAATACAGCCTGATACTGCTACTGTGTGTGGGGACTGAGGCGAATGCTGAATTCTTGGTCAGGAAAACCAACCCACACAGGGTCAAGAAAGAAACTTTATATATTGAGGACGATCTGGTGGATGCTGTATCAATGTTTTGAACTACAGTTCGGTCTTGTACCACATTAGTGAGATGTAACATATGATTGGTAATTATTCAGAAAGGGCAATGTGAATACAGTCTGGCCTTACTTCACCAAATGTGTTCCTGACTGTAATGAGCTGNTTTTTTTTTTTTTTTGTACATGTGTAGATGTCCTTAGACTAAAAAATTGCTGTCTTTTGGTTTCAGCCTAATGAAGTGTGAAGACTGTGTATGGAGTGGATATCTTCACTTAGGGCAGCTCCCGCACCCAATATGTAGGATGCTTCTGTTGAGAGCCTTTGGTGTGAGGTAGGCTCAAAGAAATAGAATGAGACTGGTGCAACTGAGTGACTTTCAGCACAGAATAGTCAGTCTTTTGGCTGAGCATTCAGGGCCTAACTGCATCCCCAGAAAATTATATTAAACTTTCCCCACCATAAAGAAGACTTCATTTTCTAGCCTGTGGTAAACTGATCAATTGCTTGATCCTGGTAATGGCAAAAGGTCCATTCTCTGGATAGCCCTGTCATGGTTTTTGGGATGTCTCTTACTTGGCTGAAGTGAACTAGCATTAAAGGTCATCCTCTTGTGTTATGGAATGCTTCCTACTAGAGGTAAGGTAATCTTACAGCCCCAGATTGTCTATTCTTTGGATTTGTTTGAGGTTTCCTGAGGAGCCTGGTCTTGGTCTGACTTGTTCCAAGTAGCTTTGGAGCCTACACTGATGTATCTGTGCAGAAGGGAGTGGCAGACCATTTCCTAAAATTCATTGCCAGAGCTCTGGCAGGGCCAACAGTTCCTGTTTGAATCCCAAAGGATAGAACTTCAGGAAAAGCAAAGTCACCAAACAGACAAAAACAGCCATGGAACGTGCAAGCTCAAGTGTGGTTTGTGTGAGTTGCTGGCTGCTGAAGCTCTAACTACTTACAGCTGGAGCAGAAGTCCATATTTAGGAAAGACTGAGCCACAGTGAGCAACAAAAATGGAAATATGGCCAAAATGGAAGCTCTGAGATCATGTCTAGAGAAGGCTGGTGGCATCCAGAGTCTTCTGAAGATACAGAGCAGAAGTGGCAGCACTAGACCAAATGGTCAAATCCAGGGAAACCTTGGCATGGACCAGATGTTAATGAAAAAGAGATACCTGTATGGAAGCAGACTGCCAGAAAAGCTGGGTAAATATTACTCAAGACTGTGAGTTTCAACCAAAGCAAAACTGTACATCAAATTGCCACACCAGTAAGTTGGAGACCTCAAGACAGATTTATAGTGCCATCAAACCAGAGTCTGAGTTTTACTAACTACTCTGTCTTTTAATGGTACTTAAGGGCTTTACTGCAGTTGGGCATTTTATTGTGTTTAGACATGGTTTTAACAACTGAGTTAGCTCACATGATGCTGCCAATTGCAGACAGTGCAGAAAAATAGGAGTCTTTTTTCAACACTGTAGCATAGCAGACAGGGTTATATTTTGGCCTTACAGAGTTTAAAAATGGCTGGAGGCTGTTGAGCTGAACAGAGCTTCTCCCGTATTTGCTGACAACCGGTTCATATGGTGTCAACTAACTTAATTTGTTAAGAATTTTATTTAAACAAGCTAAAAAATTTCTAAAGGAGCAAAACTTTAGAGTGTTATTCCGGCCTTGAATGACTCCAGTGGAGAGCAGTGAGCTGGGAGGAGGAGACAAGGAAAAAAAAAAAGGAAAATGCTGGCAGATCCAAACTAAAATCAAAGCCATTGCATCATGAAAAACCAACCGTTCTCTTCTTTCTTTTAGAATAGCTGAATTTGTTTGAAAACTAATAATGTGGTTTACCTGACTTTTAAAGCACAAGATTTTTCGATTTTAAAGGGTGAAAAAAAATCTAAAATTCATGCAAGGAAGAGGGGAAACTTAGCCACTGTCCTGCAGCTTCCATGTTAGCACAGGAGTGATATGCTCTGCAGGACACTGACTCAATGATTTATTAGAAATCCTGATGTTCTTCCCCAAGAAACATTGAGAGGAGATGACATAATGCACTGACCTGTGCATTATGTCCCTCTTATCCCATGCTCTCTTCCCCAAATATTGTCACCATTATGCAGTATTGGGTATGGAAGTGAGTTCTGGAAGCCAAAAAGTCCAAGGGATGTTATTTGGCATGCTAGCATAATAACTGGGTTTGCTAAAATCACATGGGAGGAAGCATAGTTTAGCTACTTTAAAAAGGGCAGAAACATCCTAAATTTATCCTAAAAATGATAGCTTAAAGTTACTATTGATTATTAGCCACAAGTGATTATCTCAGAGATAGCTTTGGCTTTGTTCAGAGGTAAAGCTGTCACCAGCTATGTACTGTGGCCACTCTTCACAGTAGCCAGCTTTGGGCAGTGGATCAACTGAATGCCTTAAATTCTCTGTTGAACCTTGGCAGTATTATGGAAGAAGTCTACAGCCAATTCATGGGTCTCTGGTATAGCTCCAGCAGCTAAACAGATGGATCACTAGTAAACTTCTTCTCTATTTCTCTGTTAAATATTCATGGAGCCAGCATGTATATAGGCCCAAGCATGCCCTCGGAGGTGCCAGCAAGGGTCTCTGATCTGGGGAAGATGTCAAATTGGCTAGTGGAAGTCTGAGGGCAAAAATGTTTTCTGCAAGAATCCATCCTTGAGTGCAGAACATGGAGT
The DNA here is from genome assembly GCA_013399475.1 of Chauna torquata. NCBI lineage: Eukaryota > Metazoa > Chordata > Aves > Anseriformes > Anhimidae > Chauna > Chauna torquata. Next base: position 69,332 of record VXAL01002473.1, on the reverse strand, counting down.
GACAGCCATATGTGCAAATGCGCCGGTGAAGATGTCTGCAGTGCATGCTTATACAATCTATTAATAGGTTGATGGCATACTGAATGTTAATGTGGGGAAACAGGGAAGACAATAATGAAGTGCCTTGAAATAAGTTGAAGCATCAACCACAGTAAAAGTTTTCTGATTAGCTTGCCGTAAGGTTGAAGAAAAAATATAAGCTTCATTCCCCACCCCCATTAGAATATACAGATCTTATTTTCAGAATGCATTGCCTAAAACATTGCTAAAAGCAAGCACATACAGTCCTGTGAATTGCTTAGTGTTTTTTGCAGTCACAACTAGAATGATGTTTTCTTTTTGTATTGTTTAATACCACCATTGAAGCAACAGCCAAATGTATCCATCGTATTTGAGAAGTTGTGGTAGTTCAGTGAAGTTCCCACTGACTGGAAGAGGGGAAACATAACTCCCATATTTAAAAGGGAAAAAAAGGAATACCTGGGGAACTACAGGCCAGCCAGTCTCACCTCTGTGCCCATCAAGATCATGGAGCAGATCCTCCTGGAAACTACGCTAACGCACACGAAAAACAAGGAAGTGATTGGTGACAGCTAACATGGGTTCACTAAGGGCAAATCATGCCTGACAAATCTGGTGGCCTTCTATGATGGGGTTACAGTGTTGATGGATAGGGGAAAAGCAACTGATGTCATCTGTCTGGATTTATGCAAATCATTTGACACTGTCCCATGCGACATCCTTGTCTCTAAATTGGAGATACATGGATGTGATGGATGGACCATGTGGAAGGTAAGGAATTGGCTGTATGGTCGCACTCCAAGAGTTGCAGTCAATTACTCAATGTGCAGGTGGAGACCAGTGACAAGTGGTATTCCTCAGGGGTCGGTATTGGGACCAGTGCTATTTAAAATCTTTGTCAGCAACATGGACAGTGGGAAAGAGTGCACCTTCAGTAAGTTTGCTGATGACACCAAGCTGTGTGGTACTGTTGACACACTGAAGGGAAGGGATGCTATCCAGAGGGATCTGGACAGGCTTGAGAGGTGGGTCCATGCAAACCTCATGAAATTCAACAAGGCCAAGTGCAAGGTCCTGCAGTGGGGTTGGGGCAATCCCAAGCACAAATACAGATTGGGTGGAGAATGGATTGAGAGCAGCTCCGAAGGGAAGGACTTGGGAGTGCTGGTTGATGAGAAACTCAAAATGAGCTGGCAATGTGTGCTTGCAGCCCAGAAAGCCAACCATATCCTGGGCTGCGTCAAAAGAAGCATGACCAGCAGGTAGAGCGAGATGATTCTTCCCCTCTATGCTGCTCTCACGAGACTCCACCTGGAGTACTGCATTCAGCTCTGGGGGCCCCAGCATAAGAGGGACCTGGACCTATTAGAGCAAGTCTAGACGAGGGCCACAAGGATGATCAGAGGGCTGGAGCACCTCTCTTATGAAGACAGGCTGAGAGAGTTGGGGTTGTTCAGCCTGGAGAAGAGAAAGCGCCAGGGAGACATTACAGCAGCCTTCCAGTACCTAAAGGGGGCCAACAAGAAACCTGGCGAGGGACTCTTTATCAAGGAGTGTAGTGATAGGGCAACGGGCAATGGCTTTAAACTGAAAGAGGGGAGATTTAGATTGGATATAGGGAAGAAATTTTTTACTATGAGGGTGATAAGGCACTGGAACAGGTTGTCCAGAGAAGTTGTGGATGCCTCATCTCTGAAAGCGTTCTAGGCCAGGTTGGATGGGGCTTTGAGCAACCTGGTCTCGTGGAAGGTGTCCCTGCCTATGGCAGGGGGATTGGAACTCGATGATCCTTAAGAGTCCCTTCCAACCCAAACCATTCTATGATTCTATATGGGATTCTATAATACGATAACCTCTGGAGTACTGGGGTCCATATATAAGTACTGGGCTGCCTTTTGGGTCTCTACTGCATCTAGAATCTTTTCTTAACTCTGAAATATCTACAAAGCCTTAGGAGTGCTCTTTTAAAGGCTCCCTTTGGTGAAAAGGAGGATGCTGTTTTCTGACCTTGACAACTTTTTCCTCCATTTCCACTGCTACATCAAAGAGAGAGTTTCTCTCTTTGTTTCATTAAAAATGTTGCAGAAAAGTGATATGTGACTGTTACGATGGGCTGCACTGCATAGAGTCTGCAGAATTAAAAAAATTCCTAGGAAAGAACATGCCTAGACCCTCTTGAAAGATTTGCACCCAATCCTTTGAAAATACACAATGCCGGCCAGCTACTCTATAACCAGTATTCCTGATATAATCTACTTGAATAAAGGTGAAATATTTCAGATGAATACAAACTTTTTTATAACATGATATTACAGAAGATATGTAATGTAATATGCACATGTTGTAATGAAGAAACAAACATTTCTGTATTTGCCAGTGACATGATAGTCATAGGTACAATAAACACTAAAATGAAGATGGGATACCTGGAAAAGGCTGTATTGCAGACTCCTGTCTCCTTTTACTTAGTAGTGTAATATTTTAATGATTCCTAAATTAGGCTACAGCTGTTTTCTCCTTAGTCTGGGTTTCATGTAGCTGCCTTAGTTGTTTACCCCCAAATCAGTTCTAAGCATGATTTCATACGTTTGTTGATTAGCTACATTAATGGCAGAAAATATCATGTTCCAGTATCATCTTATATTTCCCAAAATGATGCAACAGAGCATGTTTCCAAAGACTAGGGCATAGACTGCGCAAAAACTCTGAGGTGTTTTAAATGGGACACTTAAGAGATTTGTCACAAACTGAATGGTATGACATGACAATTCTGTAAGATGCAGCTTTAATGATGTAATGAACTACACAGTGCAGCTAACACACCATTAAACATTGTCTCCTACGTAGTCTGGTGGTTCTTGTAGCCCAGGAATATCTTTTCTCTGTGATAGAATTTTTTCTGAAAAGTAGTCGTTCAGTTAGCTCAAGACTAAAACAAACTAAATATTTTTAAAAATAAGCCTGAAGTATTTATACTGAATTTCACTTACAAAAAGGACTGTAGAGAGCATCAATGAAAGGTGGCCATATAATACCAGAAGGAGATTAAATTGAACACTTGTAAATGAACGTGCTTGAAAAAGTAAATTTTTATGTACATTGAATATTTCTACTGTGTTTGCAATCAGCTGGGAGGGGGAAGGAGAAATAATAAAGTAGCCTAAAAGGAAAGTTTTCTTCTTTTTCCTTCAGTAAATTTTGTTCCTTGTGGTTAATTGTTCAGACCTTCCCTGAAATCCTTTTGTAGAGAGGAATAGTGAACAAAAACTGATATAAAGAATAACCAGAGAACTGGCATTTATGTTTAAGCTAAAACTGGATATATGATTTCAAAGCTTCTGAGCAGTTGTGATTGATTTCTTTTGCTGGAGTGCATAACTGTTTGGCACATTTTGACACACTGCTTGTTCAAGATGGTCTGCTTTTATGGTTGATTCTATGTGTGACCATGATCATCTCACTTAATTCTTTATATTTTGCTATGTCTATCAGAAAAATGAGTAATAATTCTTGCCTAAGTGTTGATTCATTGAAATGTTGAATCATAAAAGCATGGTTTAGTGACTAATTACTGATTAACTGTATCAAAATCTTCAGTCAGAATATCCCCTCTAAGAGTACAAAGAACATATTAATCAAGAACATAATGTCACTCATGCATTTGAACAGGAATTTAGAAATGATTCTCTTCCATGTATACTAGCAATTGAAAACCTGCTCTTCAGAAATGTTAGGCACCTAATTTTAAAATTTTTTAGAGTGTAACTTTGTTTAGCTCTCTAAATCTCATGGCTTGAATCATTTCTAACATAAATAAAGTGAATAGAATAGGTCACTTCTTAGTGAAAATGAATCCAATAAATGAAAATTTATTTTTGTTCCAGAATGCATCCTTGCTCACTGGATTTTGAATTCATCATCTGTTTATTTCTTTACATAAGTAAGATATCCTTAGTAATGGCTATCGGCAGCTTCCTACCAGTACTGGAAAATTTCTGTTAAAGCTAAGAAGGAAAAAATTGTCATGTTTTAGCAAAACAGAAAGAATTTTGAAATACATCATTTGGCCAAAANTTTTTTTTAAATAAACAACATCCATTCCAAAGTAAGAAGTAAATTGTAATTGGGAGTAACTTTCTTTTTGTGAACATTGAAATAAAATGTTGACGTCTTCAGAACATTTCCAACATTTTTCCAAGTAAAGAATTTACAAAAACTGACCTGTTCCTGGGAACAACTTTGGCTTTAGCCAGTTTTTTACAAAGAAGGAGGTTATGGAAAAACTCTTGATTAATTTTTAGTTTCAGTAGTATTTCATTAGTATTTATTTCACAGTTGTTCTGTTTGTTAGATAAGCGAGAAATGAACTTCACAAACATGTGAGTGTTAATTATAGCATGTTAAGATAAGCAACTGAAAGTTCTCATTTCCACTTTGACTGATACCAAAATATCTTATGATATTTTGACACATCTCTTTAAAACCCTCTGCTAAATCAGGAAGATAAGAAATAAATGTGTGAAAACAGACAGCAGAAGAAAATATATTTTTAAAAGATGTGAGAAGCTTTAAATCAATTCAGTATTCTAGTCAATGGTGATGGTTAGTTGTTCAGTAGAGTTGCATTGGTTCAATCACATTATATCATACTCCATGAGAATTGACTTGACATTACCATGGTGTCTATGATCTATCTGCAGTAGATAATATAACATATGCACACACACGTACACTTTTCTGCAAAACAGAATAATGCATAGTAAGAAATCTATGTAGTTACACTTTAGTTCAGAATTAGTTATTATCTGTTCTTTCTGGTGGACAATCCAGCCACATGTATCACAGTGAACCTTTAGGATTGGTGGGAATTGTGCAGTGTGTATTGCAATGTGTTCTTGGATGTTGTTCCCCTCATCATCCTGGCATGTGGCCAAGATGACCATATCATATTAGGCTGTTAAGGCCACCATGGTCAGGTTTCATTTTCAAGGAAAGCAGTGATACAACAGAGAAGCAGAGTACGGCATAATTAGGTCTCATTCCAACAGGGATCATGATATGACTGGAGAGTTCACTTGGACTTGCACATCTGAGAAGCATTCCCAGGTCACTGACCTATAGAGGACAATATTCATAAGGACCATCTAGATCCTTAATGAAAGTCTTAAACTTATTTTAATGGAACCACTTGATATTTGGGTCAAGAGGCAACATATATGTCCAAGAAGGATTTCTTTTCTGCATTCATTTACGCCCTCTGAAATTGTTTTCTGCACTGCTGTGATATAGTTCCTTCCATTATTCTCTCAAAGGAATTATAGTCCCATACTTTTTCACCTTTGGTGTATTTGGCTTCCTGCTCTAATCTAATTCTAATAGCTCAGGGGAATCATCAGACCAGGCTGAGATTTGTATCTTTTTGGAGAGCTCATCAATAGTTTACATAATGCTGTGGCAGGGCCAGGGTTCACACAGCTGGAGAGG
>VXAL01002473.1:46304-59331 GCA_013399475.1 Chauna torquata | reverse complement strand
CAACCTTCTTGTGTGTGTCAGTCACTGTATATTTATTTATGTAAGCAATCCAAGAAAAGCAGGAATTAACAGTTGTGTGAAAACTAAACTGGATAGGTCTGTTCCTATTCCTGTTTCATTACAATTTGGCATGTACCATTTCAGACTCAGATGAGACAACTTTTTTCTCATGTTGCTCGTTTACCAGTGTCTGGAGCTGCTCCATTTTCAAACTCAGGCAATAATGTTTGTTAAAACCAACTCTCTTGAGGTACAACGAAAATGTGGCTGAGGTTGAGAGAACTTCTAGTTCTTTTCTGACTTCATGAAATTTCAGTCTTTTTTTTCTTTAAAGAAAGCATCTTCTCCACTGTCATGAGTTGGTAATTTCTTCTAGTATTTCAAATGCAAAAACTCAGACACTGGAAGTGGACATAACCTATTCTGATATTAATGTTTTAGGAAGTCATTCTGAAGGAAGTAGACAACCATGGATTGTCTCACAGGGATAAGACAGTCTTTGGAGTGTTCACTAGGTTAGCTAAAGTGTCAATTCTCTGAAACCCCCACTTCAGACTAGAGAAAAACACATTGTAGATTTTACTCCCCAGTAAAATTCTAGAAAATTCCCTTCCAGAGCTAGTTTTTGTGGAAATGAACCATTTTCTAGTGCAACAGAAAAGTACTCAGATGAACACAGTAGTGGACGTGATATAAATTCCTAGATGCATTAGAAGAGACAGCAATAGTGTGAAGTGCCGTGAAACACAGGAAACCTGAAGGAATTCACAACCTAAACTGCTTCTCTTAGAACTGGGAGAATGAAACTTGCTGAGACTGGCAGAAAAATTCAGACAGGTATCACACCATGCAGCAGCAAAGATCTTGGGGAGAGAGCAAGAACAGAGGGATTGTCAGTTCTCCAGACCTAAGGTCTACTGTGACTCAACTTAGTAAGACTTTTGTAATGCCATGGAGTTTTGTCCCTTCCCTTAGGTGAAAGGGTTCACTAAACACAATCTTCTCCTTGTCATGTTAAAGTCTGGGAAGTAATGTGGGCTGTGACTGATAGATTCTCTGTTCTGCTGGAAATGCAACTAGTTACTCAAGTGCTCTAGGATATTCTACACTGTACTGCTGTTCTTCTGCAACAGAAACACACTAATTCAGAGCCAAGCTTATTAATAATTGACCTACATCAGGGATGTCATGCTTTTTCCAAAGAATATTTTATGCATGGATTAGGGTGTATATTGCCTGTCCAATTCTTAATGTAAAATTGAAAACTTTAACAGTGCCTTCAAGCATCTATACAAGATTTGGGTGACTGAATGACTAAATGGATACATTAAATATACAGTGGAGAGGACATATTCCCTTTTGCCTGTTTATGGACTAATTACAGCAGGAGTTAATGAATATCTTTATACAATATTGAAGTCACAAAGAAGTGTGCTCAGAAAGGGAGGCTGAACTTCACAAAATGGGGATGTGAAATCAGAAATGATCATCTACACTTTTTTCTACATGTTCTATGTAACTTTCTATATTATAGATCATTGTTTAAGGCAAAGCGCTTAAAATAGTGATGTCACTATGATATAATTCTTTTTTTTGTCTTTCCTTACCTGTTTCTTTCAGTGGTTTCAATTCTTGCAAATGCATTATAAGCTCATTTTTTGTTGCAAGCTCTCTTCCAAGGATACCAGAAGAAGCTTCAACTTTCCTGTCATTTTAAGTAAGATGCACAGAATTTGGTCTGCTCTAGATAATTACTCTGGGTGTCTGAATCATTGACTGCTCAGAACATTTTGACATCTATGAGAGAAGAGGACCACAGTTATTTTGCCCAAACTGTTACAAGCATGAGTGAGACAGATGGTTGTCTTTCATAAACCTTAAACCTTAGGAGAAACTGTCCCGTACATTTGATGGCAGTTCTAGATCCAGTATTCTTCCTGACTGATGACAAAGTACATTTCACAAATCTATCATGAAACTGAAAGCACCTGAGGGCTGGGCATTTCAGGGAATTTCATTCCAAGTCTTGGTACTTCTGTGTATGTATGTATATATCTACCTACCTACCTACCTACCTATTCTCCTCAAGCTATTGTTGTCATTTTCAAATGAGCACCTAACTTCTCATTAAAAGAATTTTTATCTAGACTTTCTTACAAGCCTTGGAGTGTAAACAAATCCTAGACAGTGAATCAAAGGAACATGAAGTTTTTTCATGTTTTATGTTTTTACAGTTAAATGACTGTTTTTGGGTGGATCTAACATATGATCTAGAGTTTTCTGGAATTAACAAAACACTGATCCTAACAAATTATTTTCCAAAACACAGAGATTGAGCTTGATAAACAAGGCCTATTCCCTTCTTCTTTTATATACATCTGAAATAAATAATTTGTTTTCAGCCATACCTAAACAACACAGATAAAATGTAACAAGTCATAATGTTCTTTTGAAGGCAGGACCAACTTCAACTTTCCACTGCCTCTGTCTTGGCTTGTGAAGAACAGGCACCTTAAAGTGGGACACGTTTGAGAAAGGCCTCTTCCTGCTTTATCCCCTCCCCCTATTTTTTTTTTTAAAATTTTTGAAGATTTCATCCAAATAAGCCAGGTTCTGAAAAAAAAATCATTTGGAATTTCAAAACATATCTTTCATCAAAAAAGCTTACTGAAAAAGAATCAGTCAGTGATAACCAGTAAGGGAAGAAAAGATACAGAATTATTTATAAAGAGAGCCTATGTAGAGGCTGCAGAGTTCAGATAAAATCCAGTGTCTCAAACTGGATTAAAATGTGTTCAGTTTAGCAAATTAAGAAAATAAAAGGGGAAAAGAAGAGGAGGAGGGCGAGTAAGGGTAACAAGTACATTCCTACATTTTAAGCATAGAATTCTCATCTCATTCTCATCAGGAGGACTTCTTTATGTATAAACTTTTTGTGGTGCCCAGATCTAATTTTAATATCAATGCTAGCCCTCTGGAATAATAACCTCTGAAAATCTGGCTTGCTGAGTTCTTTAAAACTCCTATTTTAACTGAGTTTCTCTAAGGGAAGCTGAGTTCTCTGGGAAATCTGGCTTTTGACGTAGATATGGTGACATTTGTGCACAAGTCAATCCAAGGGTAAGATTTCAGTGCTTGGTGTTTTCAGGGCAGTGGCTCTCCTTTAACCCTGGAAGATTTGTCCTTTGCACTGTGGTGCCTTTATTTTGTTACTTGATTCATGCAGCTCTCAGTGGCTATTCCAAAGAATGTCTGCAAGGTCATGGGAGTCTTTGCTGATTCAGGAAAGACACGTTTCATTGCAAAAGGCTGCTTTTATTTTGTTTTTGTTTTCCAGCATGTACACTTGGAATGCTGTTGTGGTTGTTTCAATGTTTACAAGATATTTTCTTCAGTGATAGTTTCACTTCTGCCAAAAGAAAAGTTTTAAAAAAATCCATTAATGAGCTGACAGTGCTTTTAATACTGCTTCAAAAGGACAGGGAATGCTCATGTGCCAAACAAATGTTTGGAACAGTCTCAGACAGCAACATTTGTTCTGCAAGGGAATGATCTACAATAGGACACTTCAGCTGCTGAACATCTAAAAGTATTCAAATGATGCAGTGCTCAGATGGTCAGCCTGTTTCCAAGAGAAGTATCATTTTTGTTAACATGGCAGAAGGTTGTGCTCTACCTAATGTAAACAGAAGGAAAGTCTCCCAGCTCAAGGTTTAGGAGTCCCTGCAGGAAAAAGTTACAGAGCTTTAGGCAGAAGTGTGAATGTGGGAGTAATACGTGTCTTGGCTTGTCAAGAAAGGGGATGATCTTGACAGCACAGAGTCACATTCTTGATGTTTGTCAAACTTTCTGACACACTTTTACCAATTTCGAGACAGTGACAAAAAAGGTTGTGAGCATTTTCGTAAAATATTAATCTCATTTTATGACCAGAACCTTAAGAGAAAATGACAGAAAAAGTTGAAAAGTGGGATTTCTTGCTTTCACAGACACTATGCTGTCTGAAATCATTCCAGAAAGAATAAGTATGAGCTAGGAGATAACAAACACACCTCACTATAAAGCTTCTACAACGTTTATTTTCTTTTATTCTTAATTGTTGCTCTTCTTTTTCAAGGAATTTCCACCAAAAATGGAATTTTACATTGTGTTTTGAGGATGATCCAAGGGCACATTTGTTCTTTTCTAGTTTTCAGAAGATTGGGCTAGCAATCAAGAAATGTAGTTCCTCTGCTTGAAGACCTGAACTCTTGAAGTTGCTGTCTGCATTATTTTTGTTCATGTACTCTGAGCAAAGGCTTGCCTTTTAAATAATCTGACTCTGTTGCAGAAGGCCTTAGCAATGAGAACCATTGACTTTCAATTAACTTGACGTTCCCAACAAGTTCAGGTAACTGTTTACATAAAGAATGTTTGCAAGGGAATTATCCTGCAAGTTGCAGTGAAGCTGCTTGTACCTTTCTACCTGGGAGAAGCATGAGAATGCACTGCTGTGTACTCAGGACAGCTTTGCTATTCCATCAGGACAACAAATGTGAATGTCCTTACAGATATTAAGGTAAATTGTGTTCAATTTACTCCACAGATCATCCTTTGGACTCAAATCTCAGCTAGTGTTAATTGATGTAGCTCTGAATTTAATTAAACTTTGGAAGCTTTCACTGCCTGAGAATCTGTCCAGTAGATTGCTTTTGGAAAAAAACTTATATTCAGCTTGATCTATTCATGATTGCAATTTATGCTTTAACTGAAGGTAAATGATGGCTACTTTGTGATTAATATCCTGTTCTCATGCCAAGTCAAGTTAAGATGTGCTGACTTAATTTATCACTAACCAGTGGTTACTATCTAACTGTAATTATTAGAAAATGCACATCACTTTGACCTTTGAGCAATCATGTGGGGAGACAATCCCTTAAAGTTTGCCTTAAATTTTCTATAAAGCTAGAGCTTTCTTCTCTGAGGAGATCTTTGCAAATGCTTTGCAAAAAAGAGAATGTCAGGGAAGGGGGGCTGCAGTTTTGACTGTAGTTTATGAGACTGAAGCTGAGGGAAGGCATTTTCAGAAGGGTCAAAGACAGAAGAAAGAAAATTTTTGCTAGACAAAAAGATCACCCAGTAACTATGGCGTTATTACAGTGCAGAGAGGTGTATTGGCAGTAACGATGGGTAAACTGCTGTCAGGCAAGGTGCAGATGGGTCAATCATAAATGTATCCCAGGAACCTTAAAGGAAAAAGGCTCTGGATGCAGTCAATACCATCATTAACTTTGCCTCTTTTAGAAAAGACAAGGAGTTGGGCTGCTTTGAATCTTTTGTGGTCTCCTCCTCTGAGCACTTGTTGCAATGATTCACCAGTGCATTGAAAGAAACTTTTCTGCCATCTGTCTTTAGTACTCCTTTCTAGGGGGATGCAGTGGGGACCCTATTGTGCTATTGTGCAGCATTGTATTTTAAGAGTCATTAAGATGAAAATTAATGTCTGCTCAGATGTACTATGCTTTCTGGGGAAAAATGTTCTGTATGTATGTTCTGTTTTCCAGTAACAGGAGAGCTCAATCAAGAAAACAGAACTGCTTGCTTCAGCTCAGAAAGGGAGTAAAGAGGTGAGATTGCTTGTGGTTTGGTCCATGCCTGTCTATTTCCAAAGGCAGGAAAATTTTCATTTTTTTTCAAATTCCCTCAGGCAGCAGTAGCCAAGCCAAGTTAGCTCTAGCCAGCTCTTGTTTGTAAAATGTAATTCTGTGGTAATGAGCTGGTGACAACTTGAAGAAAAAAGTCTAAACATCCTGAAAACAATTCCAAACATGACTAAATGCAAGAAGGAAATTTCTAATAGCTGCCTTATGGGAATCAAGAGCCCTACATACAAATGCAAGCATCATTTATTTTCTGGGCAGGGATATACATATTATGATCTTCCTTTCTTTTTCTCCCTGAATATATGTGTAGGTAAGTGTATGTCTCTATACCTTCTATCTGTACAACTTGTCTCTCCAAATGACCTGTATTTCAGATAAGAGCTAGCAGTTTTGTCATTTTGGGAAAAAACGGAGATTGATGTCCTAGTCAACACCTGAATGTGACCACAAGATTAAAGCTTTGTGTGTGATCATGTATCTGACTGGAGATTTTTATGCTACATTGTTTTGGCTGTTACCTTAGATTTTTTGAACATAAAACAATATACTTCTCTCTATATGAAGTGTTTTGAATTTGTGTTGTCAAACAGAAGCATTCAAAATCATGAGTTAGATTCCCACACTTAAGCAACAGCCTCAAAAATCTTGAGGTTTCAAGAATGACACATTTTGATCTCTTTTTGTCATCTTAATGGATGCTGCTGAGTTTTTGAATGAATTGTTTTCATACTTTTCTCTGTAACCATGAGGGCTTTAAAACTGATTAAATAACAACAACAAACCATTAAATAATCACACAGTTCCAGAAAGGAGAGAAAAAAAAAGAAAAGCTTTCATAATTTATGACACTTGCACTAGGCAACAATGCAGTAAAAATAATGTCAAAAGTATGTCAAATAATACCTAAGAATGTTGCATTATTTATTTAAAAAAATGATAGAGTAATCAATACATTGCATATCAAGTGGAACCAAGCCAGTTTGTTGTCTCTGAGTGAATCCACTGTATTCCAAAGACATTTAATATCTTCCTGGTCTTCTGATGTTTTTTCCTTACCCTTTTGTGGCCTGCCAAACTAAGCTGCTGTAAATTTCTTTTGTTCCTGACATGTTAAGCTAAAATATCTAAAAGCCAGATAATTTTATTTCATTCTAAAACACCGTGAAAGGATGTAACATTAATGCTGAGGACACCATAGTCTATACAATTTCTTTTGATGCTAATGCTTGTTTTTAGACCTCAGGATCACAGCATCCTGCATGCAGCCCAGTTCCATGTCCCAAGCCTCTCAACCACTTGTACTGAGTATAATTGCCTCCAAACCCCTTCTTATTTTACCCCCTGAATGGGGAAAAAAGGTATACAAAAGCCAAAGAATTTGGCTGGAAAAATTTTGAACCAGTGGTAGACTCCAGAGACAGTTTGCCAGGGAATCACTTCTGCCTGTGTGCTAGTGGAACTGTGCTTGCATTAGCCATCTTGATTCAGAGCAGGTCAGCCTGTAAGACAGCTTGCCAGTGGTTGAACCCTAGGTGTTACCCGGTCATGGATAAACAGGGCACTAACACTGAAATCCTGTTATTGCAGTGGTAATCACAAGCACTATAAAAGTGTGTTTATAGTGGAAACCTGAGACTCGTACCAGGTGTCCAAATAGCGTATTATTAATGATCACATTTTAAGGAAGTTCTTGCATAAATGAATTGCTAAGAGAACACGTGGCGACTCTTTAAACAGAAATTCAGGCTTCATTCTGCTCTGTATAGCTTGCCTAGCGCTCATGTTTAATACTTCCCATTCCAGAGTAATGGGAACTGGAGGGGAGGGATGCATTTTTCAGAGTACACTGGCAACCTATTTTGATTACCATAAGCAATTTTTTCCCCATGAGAATTGTTAGATGAATCTGATAACTATTCAGTAACTGTGGGCACAGAACTAGATTTCTAGCACGGTAATTACTTTTGGGGTGTTTTGCAGCAGAAGATAATATAATGCTGTAGGTGGCTATTCTGTGTCTTTAACTTTCACACTATCTTCTCAACAAATATAGTCTTGAAAACTTTTTATAGACTTTGAGAGAGCAGAAATATAGTTGGATGTTCTTAAACTTAGAAAAACAAAGCAACAAAAAAATCTTGGGAAAATCAAAACTTAACTGCAAGATTCTTTGTAGCAGAGATTGAGTTGGCCTTTATAGATACTGCAGTACTAAAAGGAATAATAATTCCAAACGTTTAATGATCTGGCATCCCAGTCCTATCATCTTCTCCATGGTAGCCAACAGTAAACTCATTAAGACCCTCTCCTCAACATTCTGAAATTATCACTTAGTACCAAGAGATATATTATGTCTTATAGCATTGTGTTACGAATCTTTTTAACTTCTGAATACTTATGCCCACAGTATTTGTAAGCATGTGGATTAAGGACAGCTTTACCAGGCTGTGTGAATGTGTTTTGCTTTGTTTTGTTTCAACATGGGACTCTTTGCAAGATTGATATGAGAAATTGTCACTTATCTGACTGGAGCGATGAAGTATAAATGCTTCCTGCAGATGAATGTGAGTGTTCAGCATAGCGGTGCTCCAAAATCTGCTGATTGGTTTATAGTTTAAAATTCAGTATAACAGTAAGTGCTTATCCTCACATTGCTGCCTCTTATTTGAGAGATACAAAGCCTTTACACTAGTTGGTTAAATGAGCCTCACAGATTCAGTACTAATGCACATCATGCAGCAAAGTTAGATGGAGTTGCTTGGGGAGAGCCAATGGGTCAGCAGCAGGGCTGAAAACACTCAAACAGCCCTTGGAGGTAATCACTCTTATCCATTTGGCCACCAAACTGCAGTAAGTGCTTGCTTAAATGCTTGACTGCTGTTGAACCTTGAACTTTCGAGGACATCTGGGTAGCAGATAAACACTGAGCAGTGCGAGTGCAGGCAGCCATTTTTCAGTGGAGGGGAATTTGCAGCCAAAGGGTTAATGGTATCTGCTGGAGGACTGGCAGCAGTTGAATGCTCACTGCCTCAGCCCCAGGGCCTTTCTCTAAGGGATTTCAGGAAAACAAGGCCAGGACTCTTTGAAAAGAGCCGAAAGGTTGAAACACAGAGGTTTATTTTGCCAGTGTGGCAAAAATAACTGTATATCCATCTACATTGTTTGGGAAACTTCCATTGGGTGGTGATCTCAACACTTTGATCAGAGGGCTATGTGTTCAGGACAAAGTATTCGAGAGCCAGTGGTGGCTGCTGTGGCTGGGTAGTGCCCTGCTGATGCCAGACAAGAGATGGTCCTGCAAGCCCTGCAGACAGTCCCTGCTTTATAATGCTGACAGAGACATTGCCTTTGTGGAGACAGAACAGTTTTTTCTCTCCTTTCTTCACACTAAGATTTGCACAAAACCCCTCCCAAGAACTCTGTCTATATTGAGAGGGCATCGGGAAAACTCAGTGAGCCTGGGCCCTTGAATTTGGAAGACGTGGGCACATGATGCTAATGGCACTGCTTGCTGCACATGAAATTAATCACGTATGTATGTCTTTTGCAGAGCCAAGGCTATGATGAACTGTCAGCCAGTATAAAACAGAAGAAGGGAAGATTTTACAGTTGCTGTGGATGCCTGATATCAGCTCCTCTGGAAACATTCAAGGATATTTTTGGTTCAAGATTAAGGAGTCACCAGATAAATTATTAACCAACTGAATCCTACTTATTTTATGTATATGAGCAAACTGCACTATTGCAACAATATTCTGCACTCAGGGCTGTCAGTGGATATTCACACATTGCTCTTAATGTGTTGTTTCTTTCCTAAAGCAAAATTAGTTTAGATGTTTTAAACATGAACCTGATTTTACATCTTCATTTGCAGCATTTTTTTGCCCAATATTGACAGGATGTGAATTTTCTTTCTGCAGTGAAGCTGCAGGCCTGGATTCTCAGTCTTTACCTATGCTATTGTACAAAATATGTCATTATACTGGTCTAAAGAATGTTAATAAAAGATCCTTACTCATTATGAGCCTGTGCAGACTGCTTGCAACAGACCAAATGCTGCCACTGAGTCTTGCGCAACATTTTTGAGAATTTGGCTGAGGTTATCTGAAGAGTTCATAATTTTGTATTTGTTTAGTTTAAAAAGAAAGAAATGCAAACGCAGAGAAGACAATGCCTTAAAGCAGAGAATAATGCCAGGTTACTCATATAAGAAAAAATTCTGTCCCCTCATCTCCATTTCCAGCTGGATCTCTGTGCAAAAAATTTCCAGACGGTTTAAAAATGGTTGAAATCTTTGCTAAGACTGCCCCCGACCCCGGCTACTGAATGCCTTTTGATAATGCTCTGTGGCTTCCTAAATAATGAAGCAAAAGAATACTCCTGAATGCTCCTGGATGACCTGCGCTGCACTAGGAAAGGACTGGCTGATTTTATCATGCAATGCTTTCCTTGCTCTTATCTTAGAACATGTAATGTCTCGTTTTTCCACCTACATATTGTTATGGTGATCCCTGGTTTCCTCCCCCCCTCCTCCACCCTTCTGTCTCCCTCCTGAGTAGCCATAAAGCCAAAGGGAGAAGGAATCTTTAAGAAGTGGTGTAATTATTAACTAATTTTGATCTTGGGAAGGAGGGCAACAAAAGTATTTCCTGTTTCCTATAATTAAGGACTCAAGACTCAGTTTTGCCACACACACACATGCATTGTTTATTTTTAATGTACTCTCCATGGAATATAATCCACTGCTTTATTTCTATATCTTAGGCCAAATTCATAATTGATGTAAACAGTTGCTACTCAACTGACAAGTCCTAAAGTAGGGGCAGAGGAAAAATAAGGTTATAAGGTTTCATCTGCTTACAACAGGAATGCATTTGTCCTATTTGTTCTTTCCCTTCACCTCCCAGTGATCTTGGGAATAAGACCAGTGGAGGCAGGAGAGTCTCTGAACTACAGTGAAGCAGAATGATTTGGCCATACAAACTAAAAAGAACTGGGAAATCTGTATATCCATGGGGCAGGTTGTGGACATTCAACTGCAGAAAATAAGATGAACATATATACTGCTGGTAAAATTTCCCTGCAATCTATAAGAGCTGGAGTCTAATACGGAATCTAAGTCTCTGTGTATATATTGGGGTGGAAAAATGAGACGCTGTAATTTGGAATGACCTAAATAATTGCATCAGAAGATTCCCATGCAACATACCATTGGAACTCAATAAACAACAAACAGTCAGGTACATGCAATTTTTAGGGTATTTTATGTGATATCTTTATCTTCCTGTATGCCTAAATACAAGATTAGCTGAACCATTTTTTGAACCGTTCCTCCTTTTTGATCCACACTTGAATTCGTTGCTATTGAGAGCTGTCACATCACTGAACACAGAACGCCAACACCTTCTGTCACAGTTAGGCTGTCATTAATGCAGGTTTGGTACTGGAAATAGTGAAGTGATGCGGTTTTGGAAATGGCTGCTGATGACTAGCAGTCAGAAGAGGACGTGAGTGTGACTGTAAGCTCCCCTCCTACTGCTTCTTCATGTTTGGTATCCCCACTTTCCATCACCTAGGGCAGTAAGGTTGTAACAGGGTGTAAATATTGTTCCCAGTCATCCTTTCTCAAACAAGAGGCCTGAAAAGTGATATTACAGAATATCCACTTCTCACTTTCCCATTTGAGCACTGCTCATATATATATATATATTTATATTCCATTTTATTTGACACTAAAGTGTTTGTTTGCCCACTGTGTTGCCTACAAAGGAACACATTTGTGAGGCTTAGTCCCAAGAGGAGTCAGATTTGCTCAGCAGCACAAATCTGTTTGCAGTGCGTAAATATTTTTCCACTTTAGTAGCTCTTTCGCAATGATACTTGTGATTTCGACTGTCACCTGCCCATATCTGAGTAATTTCTCCTTACAGTCTGTATATTCATTTCTGCAGCTGAAGTAATTTGTTCTCTTTTACCCCCAAAACACTGAAGTTACTCATCAGCAAAACTTAGGCCACCCTGCCCCATTGAAACTCACAGCAGAGCAATACAGATTTCATAACAAACACGAAAAGAACCTTGAAAGCAGCAAAACCAAAGTGGAGCTCAGTAACTGCAACTCAACAGCACAAAATTCTGGTGCAAATGTAAATCCCATATTTTGGTTGCAGCATGGATGATTGAAGTGAATGAATTAGTGCCAGCTTTAGACTTTTAAGTTAATAAAATAAAGACAGATTGATCAGAAAACTTTGGCTGCATAACTAGCAATTTTTCCACTATCTTTGAGGAGATCTAGTGCTGGGTTATTTGGATTTGATAAACAATGTGACAGCCAAGGATTATGGCTTCATTGACATGCTGCTGCCCTGGTGATGGGGACATTCAGGGATGCCTCCAGCAGCTGCATTATTTTAGCAGCACAATCCTCAGCAGTACCTGAAATGGAGGTATTTTCAGGGGTGCAGTGCCAGGCAAAGAGGTTCACCATCCAGCCATATCCTCAAATCAGAGGACTTGGCTATGTGGACCATTCTGAAAACAAGGAGAAAAGACCATATTTTTTCAGCCCTGCTGCTCACCGAATGCTGAAAGATGAACTTCACAGTTTATCTTGCTTTATTCAAAAACAATAGTTTCACCTGTGTTAATCTAGGAACTTTTTCCAAAAACAAGGATATTGTTGACTAGCTTTTTTTTTCGTATGTTCTTTTTGTGGACCATTTAGCCTGTGGATTTGTGGTGGTCACAGCCTGGAAATTATTATTCTGGAAAATGTTAGCTGATTCCTTCCCTGTCTGCCTACCATCTCAGGAGTCTGAAAGGCATGAAGTACTATATAAGAGCATTCAAGGATGCTGGGATGACCTGTACTGTGAAAGTTGTTACTATTCTTCATATTTTGTGGTGATTTTTGCTGTTAATAGAAATTCTAGGCATTTAAAAACTGTTTTAGAATAGTCAGAAATCCAAATCAGCAGAGGTCTCTTTCCAGTATTGATTTACTCTCAGAGGGTCATTCCAGAACACATTCATTACAGATACAGTCCACGAATTCACAATAACACATCAATCACTGAGCTGTTTATATTGGGAAATGCAATTGAAATTGTACAATATAATTCAATAAAATTACTAGTCTTTTTATTTATTCATTTAAGCTATAGTCTGCTCTGATTCTTCAAGTAGAACTGGTGAGAGCTATTCTTGTTTTTCCGGATTCATGCTTGATCTACTTGAACTTCTGCATGTTCTTATTCCACATAAAATTATTGTATTACTATTACCCACCCACCCCCCCCAAAAAAAAAAAAAAAAAAAAAAAAAAAAAAAATTTGGGGAAATTGGGATAAAAAATGAAATTTTGATAAAAAAAGAAACCCAGG
>VXAL01002473.1:14912-46133 GCA_013399475.1 Chauna torquata | reverse complement strand
AAAAAAGAAAAAAGAAAAGAAGATTGTGGTGAAGTTGGAATAAAATGCAATCTTGGATCAAAATGGACACCAGTGAGATTGACAGTGATGTTAATTTTTTAAAATTGAAAACGCGTGTGTTTACTCACACAAGTATCCTCCCACCAGGGGCCAGCAGTTGTGTCTCGTCCTCTTTTGGGTGTTGATGTAAGACTACAGTTAGAAAGAAAAGGCTCCAGAAGATGACCTCAGTATATTGGGTCTAATAAGTTCTAGGGAAAGCCCAGCTTTTTCTTGGCTGTGCAGGGATGCCGTATATCTTGCCACTGCTGGGAAGGAGCATGGCTGTAGCTCTGCAGACTCTTGTAACTCACTGTATCTGCCTTGTCCCCTTGCTGGCACTGTGCTGTGGGACTCACAGTGCCAGCCTAGGGGCCGTGGGGTAATAAGAGTCCCCAGAAACCAAAGGGATGAACTAGCCTAGCCTGTGAAGGCTCGTATTGGGGACCACTGGTGGCTCACTGTGGAGCTACCTCATGGCTGGTTTTGGTAGGCATAATTCAGTTACACCACCAGGGATGCTGTGCAGGTGTTCCCTGTGTCACAGGAGGAATAAGGACACAGCCAGGGGATGAGAAGCAGCAAGGAAAGCTTCAAAAAGGCAAGATTCTTGAGGAAATGGGAAGGAAAGGAGCAGCAATGCTGCTCCTGGGGCATACTACCCCTTCCTCCTGGCTCCTGGTCCTTCCCTTGGTAGTATCAGCCAGACTATTTTTCTGCAGAAAAAATAGGCAGTGATGCCCTGGCCTTTGTGTGTCCATGTGCAGCCTCCTTTGTGTATAGCCATAGCTGCATGCACACGCACACATGCACACAGAGCTACACATAGAGCTATGTATTGCTGGCTGAGTCCAGTGCAGCCCATCTCCCAACAGATTGGATCAAGGGATGGCTGCTTTAATCCCACATTAGCTACTCCTTAGTTTACTCTGTACTTACCTTCTCAAGGTGGATAACATGCAGCTCATGCTCTGGACTACATAGGAAATTTGTATGAAGTTTACCTGTACAGAAAATTTGGGAATTCTACTCTAATATCAATAACTTTGATACATGATACACGTACCCATGCAAACCTGTTTCACCCATTCTGGGGATGTTTGAGCAGGGAAGCAGAACTGTATTCCCTGAGGGAAATCAGACAGCTGCTCTCTGTTAAGGCTGGAGCTTAAAGGAACAGTGTTATTTACTGTTAATTCTCCATATACCAGCCTTCTTTTTTAGTGTTAAAGAACAATGGCTAAAATATGGTCCTGCTATAAACAATCATGGAGACTATGTAAGGATGTTTTCCCTATGTGTTTTTTTTTTTTTTTTAAGCAAACTATAAAACAAGATTTAAAAAAAGTTTCGTTTTTGCTAGGAATAGTTTTCCACTGCACAGAATAATGAATTACAAGTTCCAAAATGAAGTGGAGCCCTGGAGCTGCTTCATCTTTGCCCTTGAAACTTCTGAAAAGCTTGAATCAAGGACTAAAGGAAACTTTTCTCCCCCTTCCTTGCAGCTGAGCTTCTCAGAATCACATACACGCTTTTCTATTTTTACTTTCTAGCCTGGGCCCATTTCCAAATGCGAAACTGTGGGATTCCTGCACTCCTACATATGTGAGACCCAGACTGAACTCAAAGGGTTGGCCAGTTTACCCCCCTTTTCCTCCCAACCAGCCTACTTTCATCATAGTGCACAACCGAAATTGGAGACCTCTTGGGTTTCCTTACTTTGAAAAAGCTCAGAAGGAACATTTACAACTCCTAATGAAAGACTGCAGAGAGGAGTTGAAATTAAATCAGCAGAGTTCATGATTTGTCTTGGCCCAGAGCCTAATCCAGTTTATAATCCAAAGTCTGTGCTGGAATCCCAACATCAGGTAGGTGTGGGCTGTCCTCCCTGTGCTCTCTTAGAGCCATCGAGTGCTTTTGTGTATTTACCCTGCTCTGTAAAACATCAGTGTGGCAGCAAGCTCCCTTCTTTCTCTGTTATTTGAGCAAGAAAGATGTTGTCAATGCCTTTTGCCTTGCAAGGGATGACGAGCTTGATTTGAAAGCTGGGCTGGCGTGGCGGAGGAAGGAGAGCAGAGCTCCCCTCCCCCAGCCGCTGTTTGTCTGACGCAGAGCTTGTACTTCAGTTGTTATCAGCTGCTTTGGTAAGATCACAATGTGCTCGAATTGCTCTGAAGGTTAAAATATGTTGACTGGATTTTCTTCAGCTACCAACGCAAAAGGCTAGCTAATAGCATCACTGGCTGTCAAAAGCAGCCAGCCCCTGCATTTCTCATGGTAATGAAACACACTGGAGTTTTTCATGGCTTATATACATCATGATACCTGTGCTGTGTATGTCACGTCAAGGGTAGGAACAACAGGCATGCCAGCCAATAGATCCATCAGGACTTGCAAACAAATGCACAAAATTACCTCTTTCTGTGAATTACTTGGTTTGTATTGATTTGTGATGATGAATAGAGGGAGAGGTGGACTTTTAATTTTGGATCTTTTTCTCCTAGTCCTTCTCCCGAGAATCTCAGCTTCTGTAACAGATACCCTGCTGTTTGCTTCAGTGACCTCCTGACTGTCTTCAAATCCCATTTCAAGAGCGATCTTTTCTCCCTGGCCTCTGACTCCTGTAAGTCTGTCTAATAAAATAATCAAATAGCACTCCCTAATCCTTCTAGTTTCCCATGCTAAATTCTTCTCTCTAAAACTCTCTTTTCTTGTGTCTCGGCATCCAGTATCTATGGATGCAAACTATCTAAAAATAGCTGTTACACAGCTATCAACCCCTCTCCCTGAAAAGTTCAGCTGTGGAGTATTCATACACAGTGTAGGAGACTCCAGCTGAGATCCTTTTGCCAAAGGTGTTTTGAAATTGTATCTCATCTGCCAGGGAAGTGCCTTTACACGCACATTACACTGGGATGTGTTTTCTTCCACAGTACTGTTTGTATTGTTGTACACTCTTTAGGATACTTACCTGTTGAGATGAGACTACATCCAGGAATACCAGCTCTCAGGTAAGAAAGCTCTTAGAATTTAAAGGACCAGGTACTTAAGTCAGTTGTCAGCATAATTCATATTTAAGGCCATTCCTATAAATCCATATTCATATTCATATGCAAGGTGAATATAGCCTGAAGGAACATCCTATCTTTCATACATCTACTCTACCCCAGGATAACTTACAGAACAGTCAGTGGGTAAGACATTTCCTGGGGAGATGAAACACATGCCTTCAAATCCCCTTGTGCTGAGGAGGGATTTTAACCTGAGTTTTGTTCAGCCTCCATAAAATCCCTAGTAGCAAGTCTACTGTGAAAAAATGTCACTTCTGCTGCTTTCTTCAGTACCAGTGTGGGTTTAGCTCTTTATTTCCTTTGCATTTATTGCATGTGCCTGTATATGAAATGCTTCAGAAATGTCAGAACAGTTCACTTAGACTTTCCATTTTCTTTTTCTTTGGTTGAAAGTGTTGGGCAAAATGTAACCCTTGCTGTCAAGTCATTTTGGCTTTCCTGGAACATCTTATTAAGAACATGTGCCCAGTTTCACCAAGAAACTGTAGTCATAAACTAGAAAAAAAGCAGAACAACAACATCAACAACAGCAAAATCCTGCCAGAGATCTATGATGAAATTTAACCACTTCTTAGCAGAATGATCTTGTTTCTATGAGTAAGGTTACCCTGTCTTTACCACGCAAAGGCTCTCAATAGATTATTCAGAAGTACTGGTTCAAATCCCACTGGTGCTTAGCCCTGTCCTCATTTATCTGAGGCAAATGCATTGATTTTTGGCCTTCTTTTTAACTTTAAAAGGTCCATATAGAGAAAAAATTTCAGTGATTCTTATTGCAATCAACATAGATCAAAGTGTTCTTGATCTAAATTATCCCTCCCCGTTAGGTGGAGAGTTTCCATAGGGCTACAATTGTATGGCAGCTGGGACTTAATTTCTTTCATGGGTGCTCTATGTATATATCACAACTACTAAACTGTTTCAGGCCAAACACCCTTCATGTAAATATGAAAAATTGTTATTTTTGTATTTAAGCTGCCTATGAGTTGGATAATATGTATGTTCATATGGCACCATATAGCTCTATGAGAAGATCCAGCAGTTAATATAGAGCTGCAGAGGTTTTGCTGTGCATTCAAAGTCTGAGCAAATATGAGAACAACAGTTATCTGCAGCACTTTCTGGCAGCATCGTTTAAAGTTCACAGATATTCACGGTGAGAAGAACTGAATCACAAACTCTTGCGTGAGATTCTGAGGGAGGACAGAGAAATTGTATCTATCTGCTATGTTTTAGAGATTCAATTAGGTACTCTTTTTAGGAAAGTAAGATTTCTAGGCCTCTTATAAATAGAAGGCCACATCTCAGCTTGATTGCTTCAAAACAGCTTCCTGCAACCTCCCACTAGGAAGATGAGCAATTAGTATAATCACAGCAATAAGTCAAAGATACTTAATATTGAAACTTGTGTAACAACTTTTCCTTTCTTGGTTCTCTGCTGGGCTATAGGAAAAGAAACTTATAAGGTATGTTCCTATAGCTAAAAACACACTGTCCAACAGGTCTTCTTTTCTTGCCAAAGTTAATTTCATGCCATGAAATGGTTTGACAGTGTTGCAAGGTACTGTGACTAGGTGGAGGCTTTTAATACGAAGTACAGTCATGCAGATAGAAGTTTTGCCAACAAAATGGAAAGCAAGAAGTCTCACTGTAAGTCAATTTGCTAGTAATAAAGGTGACTCAGGAGAAGATTCCACTGCATTTTCCATCAGGAATATTCCAAGAATCCTAGGACTTTGGTCAGGAAATAGAAACAGGATTTTGAAAAACATGAAAAAAGAATGAACTAGCCCCCTCTTTTGGTTAATTGGAAAACAGTGCTAGGAATTGGTATTGGTTAAACTGCAGATCCTGAAACTCCTCCTCCTCTCACCTATAGTCCATTATGCTGTCAGATATCATTTATGCACATGGGTCTCCATTGTAAGTAGGCGGTATTTCTAAATTCAGATCTCCCAGTCAAATCAAAATTTTGGATCCTAGAATCTAGGCTCTATGTCAATGCACACTCTTTGCCTCTACTAGTTCTGTGGCAGATACCATTTTCTAGCACATGAACTTCAGAGATGCATGCAAGATCCTCCCAGCACAGAATCTGTAGGAGTAAATTAAATGTGGGAAGAACCTATTGGACTTTGCTGTGGATCTGGAAGGACATTATGTCACTGTGTAGCAAAGCACAACTTCATATATAATTTTTTGAAAGGAATTGAGGAAAAATAGCTGTTTTTGAAAACCAAAGAATCTTTAATATTAAGCCCACCACTTCCTCTTTCTGCAAAATGGCATGGATTGGTGACCAAATTTAACCATTGGTGACAAAATTTATCCATGATGGAAGCCATTAGTGTTTTCCTGTGATTTTTAGAAGTTCTTGCACTTTTTTAATAATAAAAATAAATAATAAAATCTTGAAATAAAAATGTTTAAAAGTTTTCCTCTTCAGACAGAGAAAAGAACCCCCGCTATTAACCAGAGCATTCAATTATCTGTAAATATGTGAGTAGATATGTACATAAAATGAAAATCCAAAAAGCCAGACACTGTCAAATGTTAATAGAAACTGAACTGAATAATTGACTTGTATCGAAAACATAGATGTATACAATAATGCTTTTGATTTCAATTTCTCGTAATATTGTCATTCAAAAAGCCATTTCTAAATATATGCATAGATCTATGAGCACTTAGCTACTGTTTAAGCACTTAGGTTAAGTATATGTTTCTAAGAGTGGGTAGATTTTTGCTTATTTGAATTTTTGATTTTGTTACCAAAGTTATAAGTGATAATTTCATGGCCCGTGGCCTCATCCAGTTGTTTTGGATCAAGAAGTTATCACCTCCAGCCCTTTCCTCCCCCAGAAGAGTCAGCTTGATCTGTCAGCTGAATTCACCTGCCTTAGTCAAAAGGAACAAAGTTATTGAAGAACCAGTGTTTGTACTGTCTAAAGTAAACACATCTCATTTTGTCTGAAACAGAAAAAAGCATGAGCTTCAGCAGCAGATTAAGCACTATTAACTTGGGAGGTGGTGTGCTGCCAGTGATGCTGTTAACCTAACTCAGCCTTTCTGAATTTGTTCCTACAACTATAAGTCACCTGGAACTGGGTCTTGGCTAGAGCACTGTGCTTAAACTACTGATCCTAGATTTCTCTAAGTGAGTAAGCAGAGCCAAACATATGTGGTGTCAAGATAGAAAGCCTAATGTGGGAAGGAGAAATATGGGTCAAAAAGAAAGTAAGTCAGACTGTGGAATATGTCAATATGGGCTTTCTTTTAAAGAGTTCAAACACTGAAAAAGAAAAATAAAAACATCCATCCAAAGCTCACATGTTCTTATAGTTCAGAGATTTTTTTTTTCCTATGTCACAGTATGCAAATTTACAGGACTTGGTGTATCTAATTGTTCATGCAAAAAATTGGGAAGTAAAAACTATACCTAGAATCAATGAGCCCACAACAGGACTGCAGACACCTCCAGACAAGAAATGGGAAGTGAGGAAGAAATACTGGGCATACTTTAAGATGATAGGGAATACCTGGTGAGCAGAATGTAATTACTTATTCTTATTTCAGCCAGGAGTCTGGAATTAACCCTGAGCAACCTGGGAAATTCAGGGTCTGTTTAATGATCATAAGTAATCAGCACCTGAAATTTTACATCTCCTCTGTAGGGTGGTGCTTTTGTGTCCCCTGACATTGCTTGGCTATCTGTCTTTTGAAGAGCTTCTCAGGAGTTGTCTTCATTCAGATGCCATTGCTGCTGTATCCTTCATGTTCCTAGCCTCGTATCTATGGAACTAATACAACAAATAAAGCAAGTAAGTGATAGTTTAGTAGACTTATTTTCCTTCTCTGATTACTAACACACTCTTGCCTTCTCCTTCTCCTCCTCTTTTGCCCCTCTTCCCAGAGCTTTTCCAAGCAACTCTCTTGACCCATCCCTACAAATGGTTATATTTGTAGATTTGTAGGGACTATCCAGAACTCTTGTTATCACCTGGCTGTTTTTCTCGGTTCTTGTAGTTTCATGGCTCAGCCGTTCCAGCTGTATTTAGCAGTAGAGAAAGCTAAAGCCCAAAGAAACCCTAACTTTGTGGTTTTGGAAAAGTGTAGATTCTGCAAAGCTTTGCTCCTAGGCAGAGCATACTGACTCTCCAAGGAACCCAGAAAACACTGAACCAGTTCATCTGCTGCTGTGTTACAGCATCAGCTCAGATGCCTACCACTGGGTGATACACAACTGTCATCTTGCTGGTAACTGGGGATAGATCATCCAAGAAAGGCCAAAGGTATGTTCTTTTTTCAGTGTTGCACTGGCTGATCTATGTGTCAGAATGCCTTTATTGGTCTGCCTACTCCATTCCTATACTCTCCTTGAGCCGTGTGGTTTGACAGTGAAGAGGATCTTCACTGGGGAAGGGAAAGACTGGTGAGAGTGTTGTCATGTTTTTGAACCTGCAGACACCATATTGCTATTAAATGCAAACTCCCCCACTTACTACTCCCAGCAAATGTGAATAAGTGTTACAAAGTCTAAAACATTTTTAATGCTACCACTGCTGTCTTTCATTTCTTATATAAGCTTTTGAAAACATTCAGGTGAAGTATTCTCACAGATCTTTGAAGCTGTGCAGCTCTCTGTAGGGTTACTATGCCCCCTCTGTGGATGACACTGTTATCTGTGAAATCCCTGCTTGGCTCCTTTGTTGGCGCTGGCCTGGTGGGCAAGACCAGCAGCATGTTGCCAGTGCTGCAGGAATTTTTGAGGTGCCTGGAGGAAATACTGAGCAACCAGAGCAACAGTAGGTTTCTGTGGCACTTTGTCGTATGTTTAGACCATCTTGATTCAAAAGCATCATTCTGCATCACTTTCCAGGGGAAGGTTCATCTAATTAATGAAACTAATTAAATGCCCAACACATTTCTGAGTTAGACAGCTGTTCCTTTTTAATTTACACAAAATTAATAGAGTGATTGTGTGGGCACTTCAAGTGCTCGGGCTTTTTTTTCCCACTTGACAGCTTGATAGTGCTATTTTAAGGCACATTTCTACCTTGCAGACAGATTAACCTGTAAGAGTTGAGGTGCTGGGTGATTGTCTTGGTTTTGTCTGAGATAGAGCTAATTTTCTTCATAGAGGCTTGTATGGTGCTGTGTTTTGGAATTCTGATGAAAATAGTGATGATAGCACACCGATGTATTAATTGTTGCTGTTTAGCTGTTACGCAGCATCAAGGTCTTTCCTGCTTCTGAAGCTGCCCTGCCAGCGAGGAGACTGAAGGTGCACGAGAAGTTGGGATGGGACACAGCCAGGACAGCTGACCCCAGCTGACCAGGGATATATTCCCTACCATGTGACATCATGTTCAGCAATAAAAGCTCAGGGGAGAGAAGGAACAAGGTGGGGACATTGGGAGTGATGGCATTTGTCTTCCCAAGAAACTGTTATGTGCGATGAACCCTGCTTTCCTGGAAAAGGCTGAATGTTTGCCTGCCGATGGGAAGTAAGGAATGAATTCATTGTTTTGCTTTGCTTGCACACACAGCTTTGCTTTACCTAGTAAACAGTCTTTATCTCAACCCACATGTTTTCTCACTTTTACCTTTCCAATTCCTTCCTCCATCCCACTGTGGGAGGCAGTGAGTGAGTGGCTGTGTGGTGCTTAGCTGCCTACTGGAGTTAAATCACAACAGTCTGTTGCTGAGAACTTTTTCATTCAGAACATGTGAAATGACTCAGTGGAATACAGAACTGCAATTGCTTGAACCTGGTAACTTACCAGTCAGACGAAGCTGAATATCTACTGATAAACCTGGCACAAATGAGAGATAAATAAGCTTCCTGCTTGAAGAGGAGGCCAGAATGGGGACAGGGAGGAGGCAGAATGATGTTTCAGTCCTGCTGAGGAGGTCCATTTTTCTCTACCAGAAGTCTCCATAGAAGGGTACATGCAGTTTAATGGCTGACACACAGTGAAATGATTTTGACCCTGTTAGCTTGGAGAACCCTGACTGCAGCCTCCTTACTATGGAAGAATTCCTTTCAGAAGTCAGTTCAAAGGCACAACAAGGATGTGACTTGATTGTCTTGGTATCTTCACCAGCTCCCAAGACTGTGAATCAAAATACGAGATGAGAGTTCATCCATTTTTCTCCCACAGTAACTTGCAATTTCTCCAATATATTTGTCTTCTTTCTGCACGAGTCAGGCACAGCACAGCTTGCTGCTCTTACTGCTGACACTGATCCAGCATGAGCTGGAGGGCCCGTAATCAGAGGTTTATCTTCAGGTCTGCAGTCAGATGGCCCCTCCTAGATGTCAAGGACATTTGTTCCTCCTGCCTTCATGGCTTGAGGAAAAGAATATCAGGATAGCAATTCTTTCATGGAAAGTACCCAGTATCTTCCTCTATACAGCAGTGTCACTAGTAGATACTATGATGCAGACATGGCATAGGACACCTGCCATCGATTTTGCATGCTCAACATTCAACAGAGAGAGACAGTGCACCTCACATTGTGCTTGGAAGGTCTCTTGAAAAGGGGTGAAAGAATCACAGAAGAAGACCTCAAGCTTCTTGGATCGTTTTAGTTTGAACTGCTGCTTCTGGGGATGTAGAAGGACAGTGTTTTTTTCCACAGCCCCATAATATCTCTAATTCAGTAGAAGATTGTATCAGAAGCCTTGCAGATCCCTGAGTTAGTATTTGTCAGACAAATATCTTTATTCCAGGCTATATAATCAATGTGTTGAATTCAGTGGAAATGGCCAGGAGAGTAAATTTCTTGTACTCGTACTTTTAACTGAATGCATCATAGTTTAGCTGTACATTAACTAGCCTGTGAAGAGCTGTCATGTTATCCATGTTACTGTAATCTTTCTTGAAATTTTCTCTTGTTGCAGTTTGTCTCAGGGCATGCTCCAAAGGAAAGAGAAACAGGCCCAGCAGGTGCCAGCCACTCTCAAGCACACCTGCTGCCTTTGCCCAGAAAACACATACTCCTTTGTGAATTTATAAATGGGCTAGGTGAGAAGGGCAAGGGAGATTCACATCACCCCAGCTAAATTCTTCCTTCTACTAGTCCACCTCCTGCTCCTATGGTGCTAAGTATGCATCAACTGGGGCTATGCATATCCTCTGCCACATATCCCAACCTCACTGTCATCCATTGCCTGAACATGCAAGGGGCACTGTGCAGTACAAAGGGAAGGACTCTGTACTAAGCTGTATAATCTAATTGTTTGGCACTGTTAGCTCTTGTTCAGGTGGGTAATTTTTTTCACATGAGCAAATTCACTAGGTTCAGTAAGACAGAACAATAGTAGAAATATGGGCTGGAGAAAAAGAAGTGCAAGGTAACAAAGGATAAATATTTGTTATTACATAAGAATGACTTGGGGTCTTCAGTTTTCAAAAGCTTGAGTTCTGCATACCTGCAAACTGCCCTGAGTGGAAGGGAGGGTATTGCGAGCCAGAACTGATGCATGGTGGTGGTGCTTGTAGGTCAGAGTCAAATGGCAAGTGACAGACAAAAGGCATCCACACTCCTCTTTTTATACAGCAAAGAGGAGTGCATTTCTGGAGCACAGGTACTTGCTGCTTGGTTGAATTCATTATTAAAAGAAGCTCCGCAGTAAAGCAGGATGTAAATTTGATGCTGTGAGCTAGGCCATGAAAAGACACAACTGATAAAGGACAGATTATTTTTGCATTCAAGGTCAAGTGGCATTTAAAGAGCTGTTTTGCAGACACAGTGGAAAATTACAGAAGTAGAATTTTTGTTGGCCACTTCAGCCTTTTCAGCTCTACAGCAAAACTGGGAAAAGGTGAAAAATCAGTCCCTGCTTGTGACTATTCTCTTATCCTGTCAGCATTCTGGGCTCGTGTTACAGGTCTGCTGTTTTCTTTAAAATGATTTTAAAGGATGAGTTTTGTGGGATGTGGAACATGGAGGTTTGTCCACACAGAAGGTTCAACATTTGTTCTTTCATGATGAATGAGTGGCAAGCTTAACTTTCAGCCCCCGCACAGGCACGGAAGTATTTCTCAAAATTGACCTGAAAGGCTTTCTCTCAGAAAGATATGTTCAGCCACCCTGCTCTCCCAGTCCTTGGCCTTTCAGCTGAGACTGCCAACAAATTATTGCTGAACACTTGCCAGACAGCAGTAACTTTCAGTCCCTAGTTTCTAATAATGCAAAATCGGTATTCTGCTGTCAACCCCTGGTTTATAATAATGCAAAATTGGTGTTCTGTTGCTGGGAATGTCTTATTCATTATGTGCCACATCCAAATCACTTGAATGTGAAGCTGTGGTGATGCACATCAGCTAATCTGCCAGAAATTGCCTCATAAAGGTGCAATTTGCCATACTGGCAACATATAATTTATGAAGTCTCCTTTTCAGACCAAAATGCAGGTTGGCTTATTCTATGGAGGTTAAGAACGATAAATGCTCAACCAGCAATAACATTCAAAGGGAAATAGGCACCTAATTCTATAAGGCACCACTGAAAATTCCCATCTGTTATTGCTTGAAACATATATCTTCATAAATATAAAATGGATTCAAACAGCTTGTCCTCTCTCTTCCTCTCTCTGTCTCCCTCTGTCTCTCTCACATATTTTTCCTTTTTTTCTCTCATGATCCCTTGACTTACTTTCTGGAAAGATGTAGGGATGATATTCAGGGTCAGGACTGGCCTTATCCACCTGTGCAGCAGAGATTCTCTTCCCACTCCCACCAGTGTCCTTTTAGCATACATTCAATTAACCTCTGTTAAGAACTGGCTATGCAGTAGTGCATAGGCAGCAGAAGAGCTTCTTTAGTTGTTTTGCATTCTGATATCAGATGAGGATAAATACAGGGCATGACTAGAGCCTCCAGGGCACTGGCCTAAATCTAGTAACATACAGGCTGGAATTTTTCTGCATTTATAGCTGACACTGATTTGATGACAAAATCGCCTGAATTCTTAACAAAATAGTTCACCCACTGATAGGATTTTCCCAATGTTATTTAACTTGGATGTGTGGTCATACATATACACACATTTGCATACATGACGTATTACAGTCTGAAGCTTGTAAATGTTTTTTTTTTTTTATGTGAGAAAACAATATCAAACTTTGATATAAAAATGTATAACAACTAACATAGAAATGTGCAGTGGTCTGGATTACATTTATCCCTGTAGTAAATCAGTTGACTTCAGCGACCCTCTGTAAATGAAAGGTGAGCCACTTATGAATTATAGATATACCTGTTACTTCACAACTACTTGTAAATATTTGCTTAAAATGATTTAACATATGATTTTGCTTTATAATTTGTAGAAATGGCTTCATACAGAAGTTTCTGGTTATGAAAGATATCCAAACATATTAATCTTTTTATGTCTATAGCTTTCCCAGGCATGTGTAATGTGATTGCTTCCCTGTAAGTTGCACTCTTACTATATAATGGGAAAATAGTTTTGATGTTCCCTCATAACCATATGGGGAACATTTTACTGTATGTATACACAGGGCACATCCCTCTGTGGAAACAGAACCACATACTTCAGTTCATGACCCAGTATACAGTTGATGGGTCTGGTACTGACTGAAATGCTATACACTTATGGCTGTACCCTTCCTGTTTCATTGAAATAAGTCCACTGGCTTGAGTGAAAGCACGTTCAAATACCCTAGTGACAAATGGATTAAACAGCACATTCTTTGCTCTTCTCTGGTCTAGCTAGCTCTGTCTCAATATTTTTAAACTGGTTTAAATATGAGAGAAGAATCAGGCTTACTGTAGCCCCTTAAAACAGTATAAGAACTGTACTGGGCAAACCCAGGAAAGTAAGTGTAATAACAACAATAACAACAGTGCTTGTACAGTGCTAAGCTTTACTTCAGCTTCATGTTTTTTATTGGTTTTCAAACATTAGCACTTCCAACAGGCTAGATTCCCTGCTGATTGTAGTGTAATGAAGTTTACATAAAGCAGAAAGTTAAATTTATTTCCATACCAAAAGACAGTGGGTTGAGAAAAATGTAAAGTCACTAAAATAATGAAACAGAATGGGTGGAAGAACAGCCTCCTGAAGCAGGCCATGTTAATTACCCTTGCAGCTGGGAGATCAATTTGCATATATATTCTTTGAAGCCTGTCAGGTATGAATTGAACCACTGAACTGTTACATTTGATAATCTAGCTCTCCAAAGTGTTTTTGCTAAAGATGTTATGTTTTGTAGGACTAGTTATTTTTCTATCTCAAAGTAAAGAGCTGTACTTAATTTGTTCCTGTATAAACAATTCTGTGTTTGTGACTTCCTGGAGCACCAGGTTAGTAACATAATCTTATCAAAAGCATTGGTACCGCTGATTAAACACAAAAGAACTATAGTCAAATAGCCTTGACAACCAGTGAAAGCAAGGAAATTAAAACTTAAACCTAGTGGTGACAGGCATGACTCAGGGGATAGTTAATGAGATATGGAGCTTTTCAGCTCCAGGACACATATTCCATTTTGTTCTGTACTAGTGGTGACAAAATTGTTGCCATCTGATGGCTGCTTCATGGCCTGAATGAATCTAGTGTGTGGTCCCAGGAACTTCACAAGTCCATTTGTTTTGCTCCATCCGTTACTGTAGCATCTTGATGCCCATGCTGCAAAATTATTTGCAGTGAATGGTAGCAGTTTACTACACGTTGCCAGCCTCTTCAAGAGAGCATCCGAGACTTCCAGAGCTCTTGGAAAATCTGCTTCTCAGTCTGGGTAATCCAGAGTTGCTCAGCTGAAATCATTAGAGCCCGTGGCTTCCATGGAACAAAACTGGTGAGAAGGCAGAAACTGTGCACGAAAATTTTATGCAGGAATAGGATATAAACTAAAGCTTGCTTGTTCTAGTTTAACAAGACTGTGAGAACTATTTACAACAGATTTATACAACTCACCTGATTTCACTTTTTCTGAAGCCCCCCCCCAGCTTTTNNTTTTTTTTTTAATAGAAACAGTACCTTAAGTGAGCTTCAGAAAAAGCATATGACCATTAACATATTCCTTTGAATTCCTTTGAACACAGATGAAACCTGCCTTTTCAGAAATTTTTCACCATTGGACCTAGGGTTGTGCTTTTTCAATAGTAATTGCAGATAATATTGATGTAGGATAAATGGTCAGTTGAGATCAAGAACCTTAGGAACACTTTTTTTTTTTTTTAAACAATGCATAACAATCTGTTGCCAGATCTGGTGTGGGGGACTTGAACTAATCCTTTCCATTCTTTCACTTTGGGACTACTAACACTGTTACTTACTTTTCTGAGGTTACTTCTTTGTATGGTTGCCTTAGTTTCTTGCTACTTTTGGGGAAAATTTTTACACAAAATGTTAGAATTTTACACTCTTATGTATTCACTGACATAACAGATCATCCTAGATGATTATTGATTTCCCATTTCTGATTGGGAAGAGTTAGACTGGTCAAGACAAGACATGGGGGAAGGTAATTGGAGAGTACTGTTAATTAGCATTTACTTTGAATTAATAGTCCTAAACCTCCATCACCCATTTCACACATTATCTGTAAGACTTCTTTTTCTTAGTGTTTGTTTTTTTTTTTTTTCCCCCAAATTTAAGTATTTTTGGACCCAAAGCCAACTTCTACAGTCCTTGGTGAACCATAGATTTGTTGGCTAACAAATCTGTTTCATGCATCTGGTTGTTATTAGCAGTTGGAGAAGCTCAGTTACGTTTCCTTCCTTTATTAACAATGCGAACATCACTGGACAAATTGGAGATTTGGGGCTTTCTGAGGAACTAGGATTGGAAAGAGAAGTTGATATTCTGGTCTTGTGGAAAGCTAGATGGAGTTGCATGCCTATGGTAGACAACTTAAAAAAATTGTACCCAAAGTAAACCAGGAATTGGAATCAATGTATCTGCCAGTGAAGACTGGTAGGATAGCAAATCAAAAAACGGAGTTTTTCTCTGGAGACAGTGAGAAGTTTTTCTTATTATTTATACCTTTCTACATTAGTATTACTGTATTTCCCCACTTGTATGCAGCCTTTCAAAATAAAAGAGCAGACTGATGTATTTTTAATACTCTTTAACATAACAAATCTTTTGAATGAAAGATCTTTATTTAATGATCATATATTAAAGGTAATTTTATTCCTTTCTTTTCCTCACAAATAAAATTCTCCCAACCTAAAATGAACTGCAGTTAGTTATCGTGCTAACCATGCCTAGAAAAATAAACTCCTGTTCTATCTAAACCTCTTTGAGATTTAATAGAGTCTTATATTCCTTTACCAAATGTGCAAAGGGTGTAGCACAAGCAAGATATTCAATTCGTAACTGAGAGAGGAAGTTTTTTTACAGCAGAACTTTATAATGGAAATGCAGGTAATTATAAACACTGAACTTTAAATCTTTTCGAAGGATGTCCAGTGAATGCAATTGTCCATGTAGTACATCTAAGAGCTGCAAAAATGTTAGTGTTTATAAACTATGAAAGACAGAAACCATGAAGCTTTGTCTTCAGAAAATTTTTTAGCTGAAAAGAGTCCTTCCTTTTAGCTTTCTTGGGTGCTGAGGGTTAACTAGAGAACGTGAATCCCAAGGATATGTATAAAATCAGCACATCAGATTCTGAGGTGAAGAGTTTAAGAATAGTGTTAACTTTTTGTGATATCACCATTAAATCTGAAAAAAACATGAAATAAATCAATCAGCTCAAAGGTTTATTTATTTGTTTCATGTTATGATGACAAGGCACAGAGAGAATGCTAAGAAGCTGCACGTACCAAGCATTTGCAAGTAACCTTTACCAAAGGGAATTCAGAAAATGGTAGGTCATCTGAAAACAAGACAACCTTGATAGCAAATCATGAGGCTCTGTTTGCTGAGTTCCTTCTTTCCCTGATGGTAACTATTTGTACTGTTGTTTATCCTTCAGGCCATTGCTGCTTTATCAAGGACAATTTCAGACTGAGTTATGGGTGAGATGGCATAATAATAATAACGATGATGATGATAATGGTGAATATCATCTCTCTGTTCTGTGCTTGCCCTATTTATTCTGAGCAAATATCATTATCTTCCAGGCCCAGGTAATTTCTTCCTATCTTTTAATTTTAAAATTGTACTAATTCATAAATTAATTTCATGCTGTCACTGAAAAATGTTGAGGATGTTCATCTGACACCTGTTTCCATATTACTATTTGCTGACCTCTAACTGGTGATTGTGTTCGTGAGAAGTACTGGCCACTCACTAGGATGTCTTTTGGTTAGCTGGTGCCGTAAATGTACCAGGACTTAGCTTTACAGCCACATTGTTAGAATTCTAGAGGACATATGCTACTTGTACAACATTGGGGTCCAAATCTGTCATAGTGCTTTCCCCTTCTATAAGAGAAATAATAGAGTTGTGCAAACTTTTCAGTTCTGTGGTTAACTTGTGCACTTTCCATAGCAACATTCAATTTTTAAGTTGGTGGAGAAAGGAGAGTAGAAGAGATGCACTTTTTATCTTAAGGTCTCTAACCCTGTGTATCTCCATCTCTTCCAATTTAAGAAAACGGGATCACAAAATGAAGCTGGTAGGGATGAGAATCAAACCAAACAAAAGCAAAATATGCTCTGGAATTCCTTTTCCTGTTAGGGATACAGAAAATTTACATGTGTCACAAGAGAGTCTGGACAAGTAATTGAAAGAGAGAGGTATTGAGTGCCATTAGTTAGGAAATCCCCTGAGCTGAAAATAGCTGGAAAAGTATAATCCACCTGGTTGCTAAGCTTCCCTGTATATAAGTCTATGGTCATTGTTGGAGACAAGTTCTGGGTCGGATGGGTGCTTAGTTTGCACCAAAATACCCGTTGTATATTTGAGGATCTTCCCCGACTCTCTGGTGTATACCCTGTGCTGTGGATACTCTCTTTGTACCTTGTGAAATCAGTTTATTTTTTTCATCATCATTCTCAGGGCAGAAAAAAAGTCCCATTTCCTTCTGTTGTGTTTTCCTGGTTTAACTCATTTTATTTTAGTCTCTGCATTTGCTATTGTCCTGGTTTTGGCTTGGATAGAATTAATTTTCTTCCTAGTAGCTGGTATGGTGCTGTGTTTTTGATTTAGGATGAGAATAGTGCTGATAACACACCAATGTTTTAGATGTTGCTGAGCAGTTCTTACACTAATTCAAGGACGTTTCAGCTTCTCATACTGCCCTGCCAGCAAGGAGGCTGGGGGTGCACAAGAAGCTGTGGGGGGACACAGACAGGACAGCTGACCCAAACTGGCCAAAGGGATATTCCCTACCATATGGAATCTTTTGGGACAATAAAACTGGGGGGAGTTGGCCGGAAAGGCCACCTTTTCTCAGGGACTGGATGGACATTGGTCAGCTGGTGGTGAGCAATTGGACTGTGCATCGCTTGCTTTGTTCATTGTTTTGTTGTTATTGTTTTATTCCCCCCCCCCCCTTTTTTTTCTTTCTTATTAAACTGTCCTTATCTCAACCCACGAGTTCTCACATTTTTCTTTTCAGTTTTCTCTGCCATCCCACTGTGGTGTGGGGAGGAATAAGGAAACGGCTGTGTGGTGTTTAGCTGTCTGCCAGTTTAAACCACAACAGCCATTCTCCAAATGCCACATCTTTCCTGTCATCCTCAATGACAAGCTAAACAAAACTGATTTCATCTTGGTAATGACATCACATTGTCGCAGAGTCCTCCCATTCAAGTGGGATTCATCTCTGTTTAACACACCCCTACCATGTCTGGTTTGGGTTATACGTTATATTTCACTCTGTGTAGAACCATACGTTTCATTGCTGCAGTTCATAAACAGAATATTGACAATTCCACAGATTATAATTCTAATAAACTGAGAAATCAAATGGTAAGCATTCAAGATGGGTCTAGTTTAAATATTGGAGTTGAGGTCAAAGAAGTCTGGTTAAATGACACAAGAACAAAAGCTGAGTTACATCTATTAAAGAGTTCTTCCACACTTGTTCCCTAGCTTTGTGTGTTCAACTTTGTTTGTTTGGGACGCCTTTTTCAGTATTTTTTGTGGACTCAGATGGCAGATCAGGTGGGAAACATTCACAGCTTCCAGAGGTTAAAGAGCTTAACAGACCTACTAATTAACTTCAAGCTGTCATTTTGTCTTAGAAATGGAGAGCTTAAGGACTGAGAAGTCACTGAGGTAATCTTATGGTCTTTTTTGATTTAAATAAGCTAATAGGAAAAAATGACATGCAGAGTGATAGTGTTACAGAACTCCAGGGATGGATATTTTATATGTTGAAACTATGTCTGTACCACTTTGAATAAAGGCAATGGTATTCATATCTGGCTAAAAATTCACCTATACTCTACTGGGATGGGACCTGTATATTGAAAGACTTTTAGGGGCAAAGTTCTCAAGTTTGCTTTGTTTGCAGAGATCATATCTAACTCTTCTGAAATAACTGACACTGCAGTTTTCTCAAATCTTTAAAGACTCTAGGTGTACTACAAAGAATGTGAAATTGTCTTTGAATAGATTTCAAAGGAGAATGTATTGACATATTTGCCAAAGACTAAATATGAAGGTATTATGTAAAAACCTCACATGGAAATATATGCATAACAATGTGAAAACTAAGCAGGAATCACCAGAAGATTTAGTATTTAATATCTTTATTCAAGCTGTCTGTCAATATTCTAGGTGTTATTTACAGTGTTTTTATGACTTCTTTTTTTTATAAAGAAATTGCACTTTGGAGTGTGAAATGTAGTTAGTACCTGAT
This sequence comes from Chauna torquata, assembly GCA_013399475.1. Classification (NCBI taxonomy): domain Eukaryota; kingdom Metazoa; phylum Chordata; class Aves; order Anseriformes; family Anhimidae; genus Chauna; species Chauna torquata. The sequence continues at coordinate 27,227 of VXAL01002473.1, read as the reverse complement.
TTCAGAGTTTCACTTGCTGCACAAAGCTTAATTATGTTTAATGTTTCAGAAAAGACAAGCGTGTTCTCTGCTCCAGCAAAGAGTTAATCTGAGTTTCAAGAAGTGAGTTTAATAGAGCTATACAAAATATTACCTCAGTATTCCTTCCCAGCCAGTTATTTGTGCAGATGTGAATTAATGGACTGTTATAAAGGTAGTGTGATTTCTGTCTTTTCAGTTAAGGAGTGATGATGGCCAAATTTCTTTTAGTGCACTACCATTAAGTAATACCAGTGTACTAATAAAATATCTCTTCATATCTTTAAGAATAAGCTTCTTAGAAAATATTAGAAAAGGTGGAACTTTATTCCCTTTGAGGAGCAGAGGTGCGCTCAGTCTTCCTCAGACATCATCTGGATCTGTTAGAACTGCTTATGTCAGAAAAACCAATGGCTGGAAATGTTGAGACTACTAGAAGTGATACCACAAATGGTTAGAAAAATCTAATTGTTTGCTCATAAGCATTTGCTAGTGCATACTGCTCTAGTTGAAATTATATCAAAATATTTTTGCAGAAGGAAAGTTTCCTGACTACACCTAGTGATTCTTTCTATGACAAGATTCTGGGGGTTGATCTGAGTCTCACTGGGTGTCATGAGGCCATGAATCTTTCTACCTGGATATATATACCCCTTTTGGGCATTTAATTGGCATTTCTGTTTAAAAAAGTAACTGGGTTAATGCCTAATGACTGATCTGCCCTTCATAATTAATAAATCAATAATAACTTCTTTTTGGTAAACCAAAAAATGGTCATTCCCATAGAGAAACCTTTTCTTCCCTGAACTAAATAAATCAGACCTGCAAATTTCTGAGCCAAAGGTACAAAAGGTTGTTATGATCAGAACACAGCTGTGGGAGTTTGGGCTCCCAAATTCTATGTCAAGTACTCTTTGAGGTAAAGAATTTGTCACACTCTCCTCACTCCCTAAACACTCTCATGTCTTTAAAGTAGAGAATAGGAGGCATATAAATTTATATGATTCCCTGTACAGAGTTAGACATCATTATAGCTTTGTGTTTGTAAATGTTTTAAAACTGTAAAGCATTATGTAAGAGCTAAATCTTCTTTTCATAGCTTAAGTAGTCTAGTAAAATTGCATAGATTTTCTCCTATCACTTTAATTACAAAGGGCAATTGATAATCTCTCTCTTCTTTAGACAGTGAGTGCTTTTGATTTACACTTCTATATATCCCATTGTTTTCCTGAAAGCCTGCATAAAGTATAGAAATTAAAAAATCTTTGCTTTATAGAAACAGCATACACATAAGGACACACAAACTTTAGTGTCAGTGCGACTCTTGTTGATCTTTTTGGAAAGCTTACTTTCCAAAAGTAAGGACTCAATTTTTCTAAAGTCCTTAAGAAGGGGATGAAGCTGCTGTAGTCTCTGTTGAAGTGGTATGGCATTGTTCCATTACACCTTTACCCTTTAATTCTCTTGGATAAACCTTCTATATAACTGAACTTTGCTTGTTTTGCAGCTTTTGGTCTCAGTTGGTGCCTCATGCCTTTCTGAAGGATGTAAATGTATTTACATATTCATAAATTATGCAGATCGTGAAAACGATACTTAACAGCTAGCTGTGGACATACCTTAGAATATTACGCTTGTGTTTAGGACTAAGATCACCTCATATTTACATGTTAGGGTTATGTTCACACACACACAGATACACAGACACACAGACACACACACACAAATTTGTTCCTTTCATACCTGGGCTTGACAAAGATGGATAATTCATGAAGTACGGATCTTCCATGACTTTACTGCTTCATGGCAATGATGTAGAAGGGGTATGCAGGGATGACAGAGACATGACAGAGAAGCTCAGCAAAATCTTTGCATTGGCATTTAGCGCTGAGACTCCCACACCAGATGCACTAGAGAATATAGATCAGTTTGAAGTAAATACATCAAAAACATTAGACCAGCTAGATAGATTAGACAAGTCACCAGGACCAGATGGCATAAAACCAAGAGTTCTGAATATGAAACTTTTAAAGTTCTGGCTAAGGTGTGTAAAATGTCATTACAAATGGCCACTGAGCTAAAGGACTAGGATAGCTGTTGCAGCTGCAGTCTGCTAGAGGGGCTTTAAGTTGATCTAGGGGACTACATACTGGTGAATTTCACTTTCATTTCTGGTCTGATGGTATATATGTGTATGGGTAAACACAGTCTGTTTAGAAGAAGTCTACATGGCTTCTGTAGTTCAGTGAAGTTGTCAGTAATAATAAGGATAAATTGGATCAAATACACATAGCACACTTGGCTTTTTAAAATGTCTTTGATCAGGTTTCACACCAGAGGTTTATTAAAGAAATTATGTTGCCATAGTATTGGATTAAAACTTTTTAAAGGAGAGGAATCAGTGGATGAGCCATAATAATGGCAACCTTTCAGGATGGAGATTGTTATTGGGATCTTTTTTAGTCAGCATTTTCATCTGTGGTCTGAAGAGGGCAATGAACAATGAATGCAAGAACAAGTTTGTGGATAAGAGTAAGCTCTCTGTTCACTATTAATGTTACTTCCTTCAGTGGCAAGGACCTCAAAAAGCACTTCATAAAACTGAGCAGACCAAAAGCCAGCAGGTGAAGTTTGGTGTGAAGCAATACATTTAGGCAAAAATATTGTAAGCCATGCTGACATGAGGCTGAATTCATAACTAGCACTTACAGATCACAAAGGGACCCCTGACATTTCTCCAAAGTCAATGGCTTGATGCCAAGTGGTAGACAAAAGCCACCAAAATGTTGGGCATGTTTAGAGGAGTTGGTCAGATTATCCTTAGAAACAGAGAGCACCTGATCTGAGACAATAACAGGGCATCACTCTAATAATTGGTATGCCCATATCCTGAGTTTCATGCACAGTTTGGTCTAGACATCTCAGGAAATGTGTAGCAGAATTGAAAGAAGTATGGAGAAAAAAAAAGTAATATGTTCCAAGTGATGGCGCAACTGCTTTGTGGAGACGTTTGTGGTCGTTTTACCCAGCTAAAGAGCCGACCTCCACCATAACCGCTTGGTCACTCCCCTTCCTCAAAGGAACAGGGGGAGAAAATATGATGGACAAGGGCTCAAAGGTTGAGATAAGGACAAGAAGGTTGCTCATTAATTACTGTCATGGGCAAAACAGACTCAACATAGGGAGATTAATATAATTTATTACTATCACTAGCAAACTAGAGCAGTGAGAAACTAAAAGCAAACTAAAAACACCTTCCCCCCATCCACCCTCTCCTACCTCCTCCCCCCGAGCGGCACAGGGGAATGGGGAATGGGGGCTGCGCTCAGCCCATATCACTTCGTCTCTGCCGCTCCTTCGTGGTCACTCTCTGCCCCTGCTCCAGCATGGGGTCCCTCCCACGGGATGCCGTCCTTCCCGAACGGGTCCTGCGTAGGCTTCCCACAGGCTGCAGCTCTTCAAGAGCTGGTCCAACATGGGTCCGTACCACGGGGTCCATCCTTCAGGAGCAAACTGCTCCAGCAAGGGCCCCCCATGGGTGGCAGCTCCCACCGGATCACCTGTTCCTGCGTGGGCTCCTCTCCACGGGCTACAGGTCCAGCCCGGAGCCTGCTCCTGTGGGGGCTTTCCATGGGCTGCAGCCTCCTTCAGGCCACATCCACCTGCTCCTCCGTGGGCTCCTCCATGGGCTGCAGCGTGGAGATCTGCTCCATGTGGTACCCCATGGGCTGCAGGGGGACAACCTGCTCCACCATGGTCCTCACCACGGGCCATAGGGGAACTTTTGCTCCGGCGCCTGGAGCACCTCCTGCCCTCCTTCTTCACTGACCTTGGTGTCTGCAGGGCTATTCCTCACTCCTCTCACTCCCAGCTGCTGTTGGGCAGCAGTTTTTTCCCTTTCTTAAATCTGCTGTCACAGAGGCGCAAACAACATCGCTCATTGGTTCAGGTCTGGCCAGCGGTGGGTCTCCCCCAATGTAGCTGGCTGGAACTGGCTCTTATCTGTCATGGGGCAGCTTCTGGAATCTTCCCACAGAAGCCACCCCTGTGACCCCCCTGCTACCAAACCTTTACCTTGTAAACCCAATACAACCTTAAAAGACTGGGAGACATCATTTTGAAGCAGAGTAGACTGTGGGAGAATATGACTGAGGTTCATGAAATCACATAGGTAATAGATGAACTGAATACACAGCAGTTGTTCACAAAATCCTACAATATTAGACTTGTGGGAACTTGAAACCAGACTGGATTTTGTTTAAAGCAAGTGAAAGAAAGTACTTCTTTACACAGCGAACTTCTGGAACTGCAGGTCATCAGAGAGGGTGGAGGCAGCCAGTATAAGCAGGTTCATTAAGTGGTTAAATGAAGTCATGGATAACACTCACAAATGAGCCCTTTAGTCCTTTTTGTCATGGGCAGGGATGTATCCACTGACAATCTTAATAAAATCATTCTGTATGCTAAGGAGGTGTATGAGGGGAGTGAACTGCAGGAAGTGGCCAAGCTCACGTGCTCTCCTTGTGTGTCCACTACTGGAGACAGAACACTGGGCTGGAGGAGCACTGGCTTTCCCCTGAAGGATATTTCTTAATTTTCCTTGTTTTTGTTCAGCCAATTAGTTTTGCATGTTATTTCCTTCAGTGGATGTCCAAACTGCTCTTTAAACAAGGCTGAAATTTTTATGGCCTCATGAGACCATAAAATGAGGACTGCATACACCTCCGCAATGCCCAGTCTACCTCAGCCAGTGTGGAAGGATTGCAATTAGATGATATTTACTCAGAGCACAAAACACTGTATAGGTTCTGCTTAGTTTGGTAAAGCAAAAAAAAAGTGATATATCCTGAAAAGTTTAGTCAATGCTAAGAATTCAATACATACAAATGGTGAAAGCAGTGATCTCTTGACTGAAAGGAAAAGGAAACTTCTTATGCCGTTTTGTTTCCCAAGCTAGCGAAATAAGTAATAAATATGGACTAACTTCACATACACTCAAGTATAACAAAATAAGGGGAAAGCAACATGCCAACAGGCTTCTGAGTGTACAAGAATAGCTAACATAGGCCAATAGAAGTGGAATAAATGGAGTCCAATATCACATTTTACTTCATCTACCTAACTGGCAAGTTATGTTTCCACAGGCCTCTGAAAGCAATAGGCATCTGATTATGTGCCTTGGCACCAGGTTACACATTTTAAAATATATAAGTGCTTCTTTCCAGAGTAAGGAATACGTATATAATTGAATTACAGAACTAATACAAGGATCCAGGAAACCTTAAACTCCTTATTTCAAAGAGATTATAGGGAAAAATAACAAACAGATGTCAAACAGAAGAAGTATGTTTGAATTTCTTCCACCTGCTAGGCAGGTGGAAGAAAAATCTTTCCTTCATTTTGGATGTTTTGAAGGATCAAGTACCATGTGAATTTCTTACATATCCAGGCATAGAAAACCTGATGTTTTATGGGGAAAAGATTTAAATCTTTAAGGTGGATGCTGTTGTGAGTGGAGAATGAATCTTATCAATTAAACATTGCAACAAATGATAAAGTAAGACTGTCGATTTTAAGCAATTTAAGAATTACATGGCATTAATGGTATCCAACACAGTTGGAGAAATCTTAGTAAGGGTTTTCCATTCAGACAGGGTTTTACAGGTAATTCACTTTATTTAGGTGTGGATATGTGATGAGGTTGTTTAATTAGACTGTTGCATTATTCCAATAATGCCTTTAATATGTACCTTTGATAGTGATAACTCCCAAATTAGGCAGTGGCTATGGTTACGGTCAACTGGGTAACCTGTGAAAGGGATTCTACATGAAGATTTAAAAATAGTCAAATATTCTTATTTACAGTGCAGTTATGTGAAAAAATAGATAAACACAGTTTTCTCTTCCTTAAGAAAATAATTTTTATTCAGGAAACTTAACACAATGAATCAAAGGAGCTTATATATACTCTTAAAGACAAGCAAGCCCTTCTGTGCTGCTTGGGACAGAAATAAAATCAGGAACACATTAAAGTGCTGTCCTGCATTCTTCTAAAAGAATACTGAAAAATAGTCCTAGAGAATTAATTAATAGTTTTATAAAACGTATTACATGTTTGTTTAGGTTTGATAGAAAATAATGCTCACATAAAGCACATAGCCATAATTAGTCTTATAGAAACAAAGCACTCTGTGCTAATATGCAGGTAGATTTACTGTATCATCTCACACTCTTAAATAATCAGTAGGTAGTAATATGAAACTTCAGTAAAATTGAAAATATTGCTAAATGTAAATCAGGCACCTGGTGTTTCAATTGACATTCATTGAAGCACCTATCTTTCCCTCCCTCTCTTTGTAATCAATAAGGTTTGAATACTTACACAGCAAATCTCTGTAGTCATTTCAGACACAGCATTGTGTGCAGAAAACATTTTGTAAATCATTTCAAATACTAAATAAATTAGAGAAAGTTTTCTTTTGAATTACAGGAGAAATTTGTTGAGTAAAATTTTTTTTTTTTTTGAATTATTTCCTCTTCTCTAATAAGCAGACTAGATTAAATTGAGAACCCAGTATAAAGCAGCCACTGGAATATCTATTATCTCTTCATCCTTTTATCCTCTTGCAGTTCTCTTGGGGAAGCGTACATGTATATGCTGCATGAAATGTTATTAACTGACATTAAGTCTCTCATCCCCTTAGGCCGTGGCTTTTTTCCTGCTACTTTACTGACCATTAAGCAGCTCTTGTGGATGTGATCTGGAAATTGTTGTATTTATACCTTCTAGAGCACATGTATTAAACTGCTCATTAGGTTTTGATATTACATGAATTCATAAGCCTCATATGAGTTACAGTAGCAATTATGTTTTAATATAATGATGCAAAAAGGACAGACTATTGGTTCTTTGCTCTAGATGTGTGCCAATGTCTTTTAAAATATTATCAGTCATCTCTCAGGCGTCTGCTTTTCACTCTTCTTCGTGTCATAACTAAGTATGATTAAGGACAAATTAAGACTGCCTGTCCTGAGTGTTGAAGGAAGCCACAGGGAGTCTTTTTCCTCTGGCTAACTTGCATTGGTGGAAGGCAATATTTGGTGGCTTGCACTTTGAGTGGGAAAATTAAGATCACATTTCATGTCCAGGCATGCTTCTGAAGAATGCTGGCAAGTCGGCTATTTGAGTTAGTGCATCAAAGGATTTGCTGAAAGTTAGCATGAGAGGTAGCATGGTGAAAAGGAAATTATACCTATTGCACAGATATCTCAGCTGCATTCTCCACCAATGATTCTGAAAATATTTTGCCTATTTGTACCCTGCTCCTGTAAAAAAGCACCAGCAGAGCAACAGCTACAGTGTATCTGCTACTTACTTTCCTGTTTGGCTTAAATGTCTTAAGCTAGAAGCTTCCAACCAGTTTTAATATTCATTTGTTATAAAATATTGCTTCCCCTCCCCCAAGCTTAAAGGCTCAGAACTTCAGCTCCCCATGAGAAAAGCAAAAAATTGTACAGGACAAGAATCTCATTTTGCTTTGCACCTGTACTGTCTCTCTATTTTTATATTTTATGGTCCTGCAGTTCCTTCTACAGTCACACTGACTGCATTAAATTATGTAAAGGCACAGTCTTGTGACATCTCTGAACCAACTTGCAGGAGAATACAAAAATGTCTCTTTTGCTCTCACCCTGCCTCAAAATTAAATTCCAAAAATTATATGCAAATAGTATCACCAGTCTGAGTTTAATGAATGGAATCAAGGAAAGGCAAGGGCAAAGACATCAGTTTTATCCTCTGCTAGTGCTGTAGAATTAGCACTAGAATTAGTATGAATTTGCATTACTAAATGGTCTTTGAATGACATGATAACTGGGTGCAATTCAAGTTTGTTAATATTTCTAAACAATAGCAGAAGATGAACTCTTTACCTAAGGCTCAGGGCTGAAGCAAGGAGCACCGAGTTCCCTGTCACAGACTTGCAGGGTGACCTTGACAAGTCACAGAACATATCTGTGCCTCAGTGTGAGAGGGTGATATTAAAACATTTCCTAGCTCACAGACGTATTGGTAAAGCTCTATTAATCAAAGTCTTTCAAGATCTTTAGACAGAGGCGTCTAGATAAGAGCAAAGTATTATTATTACTAAAGTGGACCTCTCCTGAGCACTTAATTTTTCATTTTATACAAACTTTTTTAGCTTATATACACTGTCAGCATGCAGAGTGATAGATCCTTCAGTCCTGTTTTATGTGGAGCTTGTCAAGATACAGCTGTTTTTAGCACTGTATCCCTGTTAGGATATGACACAATACATCATAACAGCTCCATCAGAGCCATTAGGGTGTAAGCTGTCAATGCGTAATGAGATTACTATGCATTACATCTGGTGGTGCTCTGATAATACTCAAGTAGGAACACTATGGTAGAGTCTGGAATGCCTTTGAATATTGGTGTTGCAATGCCTTTCTAATTAATGCAGCATTATTATTTAGAAGTAGAATATTTTCTCTAGTGTGCTTGAAGAACATTTTTTTTAAAAAAATAAACAACTGTAACTTTTTGTTGTTTCAGAAAACCTAGAGATCTGCAAATGTTTCTATTTTTATTATGAAGTTGTTTTCATTTGAAGGAAGGGCAAAACCAGCCACCCTGTCTGCAAATATCAGAATTAATTGAGTCAAACATATATAATCAGATAACTGGCCTCAAGTGCCATAGACTATAGGAAGTTTACATCCAAAATGGCTGCAGAGACAGTAATAACTTCCAATATGCCTTTTGTCTTTTCAAAAGGTTCAATTTGCAGGAAAAAAAATTGAAAATTTTATGCTGCTATCCATAATATTAGTAAGAGTATAACTGAACCAGGAAAAAAGAAACATTCAAATAATTTTAGGTGGGTGTCCAAAAAACTCTGTTGGTTGTATAACTGCAATCTAGGAAAGACATTATCAAGGAAAATTATCAGCAGAACTTTTTATTTCTGCTGGGTTTGTGCTTCCCTGTCAGTGTAACACATGAGCATCAACCAGTCAGTGATGTATTTATTCTTCTCATACCTTTATGAAGGATTTCTTCTTTGAGACAACTGAAATGCTGGCTTGTCAAGGGTCACAACAAAGTCTGTATCAGAACACAGGGGAAAAATGGACTTTGCTGATATTTTCATATCATCATCAGTAATTAATTCTGTGTATGAATCTCTTGTTCATAGTATTGCATTATTCCTGAAATAATGCACTCCAAGTGAGCTCAGTGGCAAAGCTACAGTAACAGATGTATATATATGTATATAGATGTATATACATATATATACCTATAGATTTTGCATGTCATCTTGTATATGCATTCAATGTGCCTGTATGGGAGGAGATAGCGGTCATCCTTTCGTAAAGGGAGAGGTTAAGGGAGAGTGCAAACTCCAAGTGCTCACAATGTTTTCAAGCCTTCCCAGAGAAGACTGATCTGAGTTCAAAGGAACTTTAACATGTCATTTAGGCAATAAGAGCATTAGTGCACCTTCAGTAGGTCTGGAGCCTCCTAAAAGTGGAAGTTATAGCCTTTCCCAATCAGATGTCTAGCGACTGTGTGAGCTGTATGATTTTCTGTCTCTGCAGCAGGGACAACAGGCAGGCATAGTGACGATCAGAAAAACCTGACAAATTTTCTAGGAATATATATTCCAAAAGATACAGATTGAATAAGAAGAGAAAACAATACAGCCATTTTTCAAAATGATAAGTCTTGTTCAAAGACTTTCTCATTAAAAATTAAATATCTTTTGGTGCAGCAATGGAAGGTAAATAGGAAATGCATTCAGAGACCTGACACTTATGCAGAATAACAACAAGGAAAACACGCTGTGGTCCTTGAAGAAGACACAGAGCACAACTAAACAAGGAAAAATACAGAAAAGAAAAGGTAAAATTAAAAAAGAAGCAAGCAAAATGAGGAGAAATGTCAATGATATGACAGGTAGCATGATTACATGCTTTTTCTGTTATTAGAGAGAACAGGAAGAAGTAAGAAATTCAAATGCTTTGCAGATATAGGCTGACATGGGGAAAAAATGGACTGAAAGGAAGACTTGCTTATCTAAAGGACCAGCTAACAAAATTATGTGGAAATAACCTTCAATATTTTTGTCTTTGGCTAGAGTAGTCCACACAGAGGAGAGAACGAGAAAAGTCAAAGATGAATTAAATCTGTTCAGGAACAAAATCCTCGCTCATAAAAATAGGAGCTTCCCCTGGTATGAAAAGATACATAAAATCCTGGGAATGATCTAGAATGAATAGCGAAGAGTGAGACCTCTGAGAACAAACCTATCTCAGGTATGAACACGTTGTTTCCGTCATGTAGTGTTTTCAAAAATGTGTCATGGGGTTTGGTAGAGATCCCCAGTTCTTTATGGCAAAATGCTCAAAATCCAAATGTCTCCTGGAAGTGATGTTAAAGGAGGCTGTTCTTACTTGTAGATTTGTAATGTCAAGGGCAAAGTAAATATGAAAGAAAAGGAAAAAAAAAAAAATTCCAAGACCCTCGTAAACTGAGCAAGAACACTGAAGAGCGCATGTCTTCAAAAGCAACATTTGCCAAGACAGCAGGAATCAAATTCTTCCAGAAATTAAATGCTTCTTTGCCCCTACTAAGGGTCTGATTTTTTTTTTTTTTCCAATGGAAGGCTGTTTTTGAACTACAATCCCCAGATAGTTAGAAACTTCTTCTAATTTCCAGCCCAAAACTTATTCATGATCAGTTTATATCCATTTGTCCTTGTGCCAGCGCTGTCCTTTTGTTTCAGTAGTACATCTATATTGTGTAGCTATTTGTAGATTAAATTCTTTAATATTAAAAAAGATAATATAATGATTTTTAAAAGAAATCACTAGCTGAGATTCTAAAGATAAAATTCATTGTTGCAACAGCTGTTTGATCATAAAGTTATTGCCTAAAAAGCTTATAAATACAATAAGATGTGCTTTCACATCACTTTAGGGGAAAATAACATGTATCTTTTTATTACTTCTTTTTATGATATTCAGTAATGAAATACAGTTAAAATAAATTTCAGTAAAACAGATCTTGATTTAAGAATAAAACAGACTAGATGGAGTCATTGTTCATTAAATGAAGGCAGGAGCCTATTCTTCAACCTTGGTTCAAGAGACATGATGAAGTCCTCTTTCGGACCAGACTAATTGCTTGGTTACAGTTGGTAGCAATATGACAAGTGATAGGCAACTGCATAACAACAAGCTATTTCAGAAGCAGACTTGGGCAAATGGATGTTTGAGGGAGGGAAATTGAAAAGGTGAGGGCTGAGAGAATGAAGAGTGTCCAGGTCTATGCAAACATACTGTCGAGATTATATTGCTAGGTTGTAAGCCCTTCTGAGCAAAGATAGTCCCTTTCCAGGTGCCTGTGAGTATTAACAGTGCTTGATGCATTAATATACAAAAAAAGCAACATTAATAATGGTTTCTGGGTTTTCTCTCTTTCCTCTGCACAGGAAGAACGCAGAGTAAATTGCAGTCTGTCAGAGCCTCTAGAAAATATTACAGGGATTCCCCTGTAGCGCTTTCCCTTCTGTGCACAAACTGAAGATGTGTGAAGCAGAATATCAGAAATCATGGTTTTTGGTTGAATGGAACTTCAGATTTACCTTCCTATTCTCATTACTAATTACCTGCAGCCCCTCCAACAATATCTTCTATGCTACAACTGGACACTTTGTTCTCTACCCTGTATCTGCCAAAATGTTGGTACTCTGTCAATGCTGAGCTGGTGTCTCCTTTCTCTCTGCCCCTCTGCTTTTCGTCTTGTGTATTCTAGCAGCACAGGGCCCTTCTTTATTAACCTTTTCTGCCTGAATAAGCCAGAACAACTCATGACTCCTGACCTGAAGCAATGCAGACTACTGAGTAGCCTGGCTGTCTATTTGCGCTGCCTTTCTACATGAGGTACCTCCTTTTCTTCAGCAGACACAAGGTACCAGAGATAAGGATAATGTGTTTACCTACCTGCTCACCCTATAGCTTTGGGAGACAAGCAGGGTGAACATGAGAGTGTAGTGGTTTATGCCCAAAAGAATAAGCCTCCCCCAAATACCACGAGAGGCAATACTGTGTGGATATTGCTGTTTGTATTTCAGCTGGTCATAAGTGTAAACAGAATATAGTAGCCTTAAGGATAAACTGAACCTGAATGTACTTGTAGCTACTCTGAAGCTTGTACTGTAAAAAAAAAAAAAAAAAAAAAAAAAAAAAAACAAAAAAAAAACACCTCCCTTT
>VXAL01002472.1:11562-21904 GCA_013399475.1 Chauna torquata | reverse complement strand
ATTTTTGGGCACCACAGTATCAGTAGGACCTGAAACTACTAGAGAACATCCAAAGGAGGGCTACAAAGATGGTGAAGGGTCTAGAGGGGAAGATGTATGAGGAGCAGCTGATGTCACTTGGTTTGTTCAGCTTAAGACAAGAGAAGGCTGAGGTCTACAGCTCAACGCGGCCTACAGCTTCCTCATGAGTACGGCAGAGGGGCAGGCACTGATCTCTTCTCTCTGGTAACCAGAGCCAGGAACTGAGGGAACAGCATGAAGCTGCAACAGGGGAGGGTCAGGCTGGATATTAGCAAAAGATTCTTCACCAAGAGTGTGGTACTGGAATAGGCTCCCCAGAGAAGTGGTCAAGGCACCAAGCTTGCAAGAGTTCAAGAAGCATTCGGACAATACTCTCAGACTTATGTTTTGATTTTTGGGTAGTCCTGTGTGGAGCCAGGAGTTGAACTTGATGCTCCTTGTGGGTCCCTTCCTACTTAGGATATTCTATGATTCTAAGAGAAAAAATAAATGAATCCCAATGTCAACCACTGCCCCTAAAATTCCTTCCAATTACACTCCTCCCAGCCAGCTAAATCCATGTTTTTTTCTGCTAGTCAAGATAAGCCTCACTGCAAATCCACACTCAGGGACACTAACTTGGCCTATTAGCTGATAGGAGTTTTCCTAGTGAAAAAGTCATCTTCAGTAATCTCCAGTTCTGTCTCTGAAGTTCTAATCATTTCCTTAATTTGCACTATATGAATACTCCTACTGACTTTAATATTTAAAATACTTTAGTTATGATATGTTCTCCCAAGAGCTCCTAAATAATACTTGGCACCACAAAACTATTAATTCTTTGCTTAGAAATTCTTTACCTACTTTTTTTTGCAAGTTCTGCCTTAAACTAGTGCAACTGAAAAAATTACACATGAAAATTTTGTGTCTTTGAAATCAACCTGTGCATAGCACACTTTCCACTCCCTGAAAAGAAAGCAAGGAATTCCAGCTGTATGGAGTGCAACCACACACTGTTCTTGCATGAATTTTCTAAAGAAAGTGAAATGATGGGTGAAGAGCTATGAAATTATTTGGGATGTGGAACAATTTCAATTCCTAATACTATTTTTAGTCACTGATCTTTTTAACTGATTTCATTTTGAGCTTGCATGACAGAAAGGAGAAGAATATGCAGTCACACATTGCAACATGAAACTCTTCTATGAAAACCCAGAGACTACAGAGTTATATCAGCTATTAAGCAGGTTAAAATCTTAACTACAATAGTTGTTAAGTAAGAAAGGGTCTTCTATATGAAAGGCAGTTGTACATTGGCTACAAATTGATATAATATCATAGAAAGGCCCTTGGAGGTAGAGACTAACATATGTATCATGTCATATTTAGTGGATGCTAGCATCAGCCTCCATGCGTCTCAACAGCAGCAGACAAGAATACGTTCCCATTGTGAAGACAGTATAAAGGAGGAAATTTCTTCAGTCTACACTTACAAATGAACCACTGGTGGTAAAATCAAGTTATGAACTCGTACATCAGTATGTGAATTTCCCTTTCCATTTTTTTTTTCCCTCAGTGTATCTACCAACTCTCATTGATGTGTACTCACCAAAGACTGGATAACAAAACCCCAAATTCAGGCTTGAATATAGCCTGCTACTATCTCAGGACAGGGAAACATCATCTTCAGAAAAGATATGAATTATGTTAATTTTTAAATTATGAAAACAACATATTCAAGAGGAAAGATTTTATAGGAAAATCATGGAGCTTTCTAAGCCTCTTACATTAAATCTATACAGCAATTCCTTAGCATGTTAAAGATAGGAAGTTTTCTTGAAATAGGACTCAACAATGTCTTATTAATTTGATTACTTTTTTAGCAGAGTATTATTTTATATTTCCATTATCAGAAATATTGCAGAAAGGCATCATTTTTCTGATACTGGAGAAACTTTTTCATTGCAGATTTTACATTAGATTTTTTGTTCTCCGTGTTAATGTTTGGCTTTTTCTATTTAAAATCTACATATAGCCTTGTCATTTTGATAAAAAGTCTCATGCTTATGTACCATATACATACAGGCACGGAGGACTTGAGATTACAAATATTGATTTAAATTGAAACTACAGCTGGAATATGAGATCATTTTTCTTAAGGTAACTTTTTTTTCCACTAGGACAAAACCAAGGGAGATTGACTTTTATACAAGAACTTGCAGCAAGTCTTTCGACCCCTTTCATAAAGAGGCTTCTCTTCATTGCATAGTTTGATAAAATGGCATCGAAAGAAATTCTGCCATACTGAATAATATGCAAAAGGTTGTTTTCAGCTACTTTGCTAAAATATGAGACAAATATACTCCAGATTAAAACATATTAAATATTCCATGTAATGCATAATATCTGAAAAATACGATTAAGAATAACTTGTGGCTAATCAAACTCCTAGTGTATTTTTGCTTGAAATTTAGAGACAAGAATAAACCTAGTTTACCTGTATTTAAAAACTTAAGTGACATTTCTTCCCTGAAAAAGTGTCAAATTATTTATTACTGCACATACATACAGTACTGTCCTGTCCAAAGATGAAAATATGCTGAACAGATTGTTCATATCTCTGTGAAAATCAAAGAAAAATTTGTGCTGATATAAGCCAGATCAGTATTGTAGTTACCTGGTACAGTATTTTTTCATCATTACACTTCTCTTCCACAATTCACTACTGAATACACACACAAAATACTTTTTTTTTTAGCATGCCATTTCTCCCCCTTCCTCAATGCACAAACACAGAAGGTTTAAAGGCAGCAAGCTGTAGACAATGCAAACACTTTGCTGAAGAATAATAAAGTCTCATACCATCTCCTTTGCTGCTTAATATCAATTGGCTTGTTAATAGCATAAGGCGATCCGTGAATGTAAGCACTCCGGAATCTAGCCACTTTCTCCAGAGTCAGGTGCTCACAGTTGGATGGTAAACTCATTTTATTCCAATAGAAAAAATATAAGACTAATAGCCAAAAAGATGCATTCCTGGGAAAACTGGAAACGTGTTTGACTGGAAAGCAAACGCTCCTCTTTTCAGTGTAGCAGCCACCCTCGTGGATGCAGGAAGTTGGCTGCTTATTTCCACCCAGTCACACTCCAGCCAATTACTGATTAAGCAGATAAAGCGGAAAGTCTTTCAGGAACTGTTTTCCCTTTCCCCTAGGCACTGATCTTTTCTCTAATCTTTTCTTTCTTTCTTTCTTTCTTTCTTTCTTTCTTTCTTTCTTTCTTTCTTTCTTTCTTTCTTTCTTTCTTTCTTTCTTTCTTTCTTTCTTTCTTTCTTTCTTTCTTTCTTTCTTTCTTTCTTTCTTTCTTTCTTTCTTTCTTTCTTTCTTTCTCTTTCTTTCTTTTTTTTGGTGGAGACAGACCATAAACACAGCTGAGTCATTTAAGACTAATATCTAAAAAAGCCACGGACTGAATTTACTTTCAAGCAGTAGGTGGGTCAGAAGAGCTACTTTTGCATATATCAAAAGATCTCCATGGGAGGAGAAGGATCTATCCATTGGAACATCTGAAAAGGTCAAATAACTTTTCAGATGCACAGTATGAACTCAGACTGCTTGATTTTGTTATACAACTTATTTCAGGATTTAATCTATGTAAAGATAAAAAGATGATCATATATGCTTCTGCTAAGGCAAGTTTTATATTCTGTGATATGTTTCTTATTGCATAGCAACACATTCTCCACTAATGCAAAGTAACAAAACACACGTATAACCTCATATAAGAACTTCTTCAGTCTTCAATCACCAGGAGTACATTAAATTGTTTGCCCATATTATAAAAGACACTGCTGTTTTTCCTACATTCAACTCCTCAAAATTATTCATGTGATTTTCTTTATTTATGAAAAGGCATCCACTCAGTCTCCACCATTTCAGCCTCTGTGCAATGCTCTAAGACGTCCCAGCTACAAAAGGCGGAGTAGCAGTGCTTCAATAGTACCTTGGAAATCACATTAAATCAAATTATGAAATGGATTTTACACTCTAGTATGAAAATTTGAGGCATACAAAGGAGATTTATATTCAGTACAGAGAAAGTTCTACCATGGAGAACTCAAAAACTGTGAGGGGTTTGTATATATATATAAATATAGTATGCACCTAAATCTATCTGGCTAATATTAATCCTCTTGAATTGCTGGAATTAAATCAAAGGAGACTGCAAAGGTGGAACCCCAACAGGAAACAAGACAAAAAGAAAGATAAGGCTCCTTGAGAAAACAATGGATGGGGAAGTGTTCCCAACAGGGAAATACCCTCTGCCTGGCTCCAGTAAGGCTGGCAGAATTTACCTTTCCTGGGCTGCAGAATGCTGGAAAAGGAAGAAAAGAACCAGGTGGTAAGGACATGCCCAAGATGCCCCAACAAAAATAGACAACAGGGATACCCACAGAAAGGTGGCAAAGAAGGCTCCATCTCCTTGACACTGCTAGAAATAATAGGAAGCGGGGCGTCCTTATACAATCTATCAAAAAAAGTACAAACGCTAAAAACTGTGCACACTGGCCATATGTTTGTTCACATTTCTTTCTATGTGATTTATTGAAGAGATGAAAAGGTAGTTCCTTCTTTGAAAAGAATGATCAGTGAGTGAATTCAACTAATTCTCAGCTCAGAAGAAACCAAAGGGACTGACCTTGCACTGCGGGAACAGCAGGAACCGGTGCCCGGGGAGGCAACCACAGGGCAGCTGCATCATGGGCTGCCACCCCCAGTGGCAGCTTGCCTTGCTAATTGCTGAAAATTGTCCTGTATCTGTGGCAGGCATCAAAGTCCTCGGAGGACTTGGTAAGTGACAAAAAAACAGGCAAAAGGCTGATGGTCATCCCTCCTTTACCGTTTCCTTGTGTCTAATACAAACTGTCATTAAAACAGACATTTTTAGGTTGTTCTTAATTCCATTTATGTTCTGAAACTTTTCTGTTTGCATAATTCAGATATAATTTTTCATACAAAATAATTTTAAGATTGAACTCAAGTTAAGTAAACTTTATACGGCATTAACAGCCACTCTGAGTAAAGGGATATTCATGAAAAGATAAAAATAATTGAAGTGAGACCACCTAAAAATCTGCATTGTATGTGTCAATAACCCTATAGGCTACATTTAATTCCAGAAGATATCAGCAGTTAAAAATCCTTTAGAAATGATCTTAACTTTGTAAAACAGAAAGTTAAATGAATAAATTAGTCTAATCTAAGCCCCAAGTATGAATTCTCCAACTTGTAAATACAGCTATTACAAAAAAAAAAAAAAGAAAAAAAAAACCAATCTCAATCCCCTCCCTTTTAGGGTATTTTACTTAAGAAATTAAAAAAAAAAAAAAAGGTAAGAAAAGCAGGGATATTTAACAATAAGAATAATCTGATTAAATCCAAAGTGAATTGTTTGTGCTTATTTTTTTTTATGTAACTAAAGACAGCTTTGAGGCAGTATTTCTACATAGGGAACAGATTCTTCCTTGTTAATGAGGTGGAATAAGTTCTTTCCATTTGATAATGAGTACATATACAGAACTGGAAATATTTGTTCTAGATACAAAAATTGACTTAACTGATGTGTGTTCACATAGCTATGTCACAGAGAAGATTCACCTCTGAGAAAAGAGTCAAAATGTTCACAGCAGCACTTAAGGAGCCCAGCCGCATGGGCAAATTCTCTGTTGCAATGCTGATACCTGTGCCCCAGCCGGTGCATTCACTGGGCAGACCTCAGCAACGTCAGGATCGAAGAACTAGGAAGTTCCAGGCTACCTCCCAGCAACCTTCCCGTCTTTAGAGGTGATGCTAACTTACATAGAAATTTATGGCAAATGATCTCCTCCCATCATATGGTCACACATCAGGTGGAGGCATCCTCCCAGCTGCAAAGCACTTCCTACAGTTCCGAAGAGCCCATTGGGCATAATTATTTTTACCTTTTTTGGGTAGATTTCAAGTATGGAGCTATTCTAGTTTTGAAGTCCCACTTATATCATATATGTTCAGTGAAACATCAGGTGTTTACCTGACAGCTCTTTCTTCCTCAGTGAATTATGAATCTTTAAAAACTATACACTAAACACGTCTTTAGCTGTAACACCTTCGTAAAATGTGCAGCCACAAAAAGTGAACTCATTTTTGCATAATATTTCAATAATAACACATGTGCGGGTAATTAGACCATAACTGAATCACAATGAAGTAGAGAAATTTCAATGGAACAATATGGCATCAGGATATATTAAAAGCATTTTGAGATTGTGTTGAATTTTATGGAACTTTGGCAGAAAAATCAAAAACTATTCATTTCGATATTTTAAAAGCAGTTTGAATTTTTCACTGACATATGGTTTGTTTTTAAAGTATTTTACAATATATAAAATATTCTAAAGTAAAAATTTAAGTGAAAAATCTTACATTTGTCCATATGAAGTATGGACAAAACCAATCCATCTGAGATTTTTCTTTGTGGAGGGATTTTGGTATTTTGGGAATTTATTCTACTTTGCCACACAACTAAATTTAGATATCTTGGCAAAAATGAAACTCTAATTGCAGTTTGTGTCCATGACATAACTTAAGATTCAAGTGTTACTTAAACATCTTCCCACTTACTGGTCACATTTATAGTTTTTAAACATGGGTTTAACATCTTCTTGACCTATATACAGTCAGTTCATCTACTAACAAGACCTTTTGCTTGTAATAAGAGTTTCTTCCCAGAAATATCCTGATGTCAGATAACATTAAAATTGCTTGGTATCATCTGACAAATTTTTCTGATGAACATATGGTCTGTCTACAGTATAGAAATAGCTAAGAATCTTCTATTTTTATGTTCATAGATTGGAAAAAGCTGTCTTTTTTTTTTCTTTTGTTTTAAAGATATTCCCTTTATATACATTTATTTAACAAACTCCTCTAAATCTTTCTGTTGAACATTCCCTAACTGCTGAATATTGGCAACTACTTACCTCTCGGCAGATAAGCAAAAGAACTCCAGGAGTACAAGTGCTATTTGAATTCTCTTCTCCCTGATTTATGAGTATTTGATTGTCCTTCCTATCTTCTAGAGGGTGAATTTCTTCAAAAATTTATTGCTGTTTTACTTATAAAGAAGATTATCATAGGAATTGTCCCAAAATTTGCTTATTTATTTTTATTAAGTGCTGAACATATTCTGACTGACCATGACCTGGGAGAGTATGCTAGGTGTCTAGAGAGGCACATATAAGTTTGTCTCAGCCAAAGCAAAAAAAAAAAAAAAAAAATCCCTAATATAAGGGTCATATAATAAAGTCGTGAATAAGAACAAGATTTTTCTCACTCATACCACTGCACAGTTTGCATAGACATATCAGACCACGAGTCCCTCTGTTACATACAAGGATCAGAAAAATATGGGACATATCAAACACACATGCTGGAGAAGTTCGGAGGTGCAACAGAGTGAGACCTATATGCACTAAGGCATACATTTGGCCTGACTCAGTTATGTTTTGTCTTACTCTATCCTTAAATTTGCCTTACAGATACATACCTGTTATTAATATATGCTCAATTCGCTCTTTTATCTCTGCCAATACATACTTCTGGTAATGAAACCTGGAACTTCATATTGCTGCACTTGAAAACCCTCTTTTATGTTAAGGCTTCTATAGATTTTTCTTCCCTTTATTTCACTAAATACCCCAAGAGAGACCTTTCATCAAATCCTCTGTCCTCTCCCTTACATATTGTAAAGACATTACAATAGCCCCAGTGGGTCCATCCAGGTCAGCATCCAATTTCCAACATTGGCCAAGAAGCCTACCATTTATGTTGCATACTTCCCAATGATAAAACCAGAAATGTCCTACAGGTTGAATTTCAATAACTGTTATAAATTTCATATTGTTCTGACAGAAGAATGATTTAAGGGCACAGAGTGGCTGATAAATGTAAGCAATTAAAAAATCAAGAGTTCTTATTAAATCCTGCCTCCAACCATAGACACTCAGTGTCACTGTGTATAGTGTTACTCTTTAAAAAACATTAATGAAATACTGCTGTAGTTACACAGCAGAACAATTCTGTTTATTCATTTCTCCAAATGACCATCTTCCTTGAACATCAGCTGCTACTACTATATTTAGAATAGCAAGGTAGCAATGCCAAAGTTGTTTATTGAATAGGCAAAATAAAAGACATTTTAGAAACGTTAGCCACTGTTAATATGAATTATTTCTGTACCATACTGACTACCAACTTGGCAGTTTAGGATTAAATCTGTATATTCTGTACAGGTTAATAATTAACTCATTTCTGAATCCATTTCTCAGGCATATAAAATGTTCTTTTTATGGAACGTCACTGACCATGCATTTATTTCTTATTTTACCAAAATCAAACATATCATATATTTGCACACTATTCACCAGGGCTAACTTAAAATTGACAATATACAAGTAAAAGACTATGTATCCCATTACTGGTTTCCTCTGATATCTTACTTTTTTTCCATGAGAAATTTTAATTTTATGAAGGTTATAATTTCTGCTTAATTTTCCATTTTTATTTGTTGTTTTATTAATAACTCTGTGAATTAACCAAAGTAAAAGAACTGTGCTGTCCTCTTTAATACTGCTATTATCAAAACTTTGTGATTACCATAGAAACACTGCAGAGTAGACCTCTCTCCTCTGTATAAGTTGACCTCCGCATTCTGTGACATTTGAAAGTATATAACATTGTTCTAATAGTATTCACTATCTCTTCCCAACATGATTTAACCAGGCTGTCTTAAAACCTTCCTTAAAAATAAAAATAAAAATTTAAAAAAAAATTGTCCACACAGCTGCCATGTCCACACAAATCACCCAGGACAGAAATAGAAGAGCACATGTCTTCAGTTTAGTTTAATTGGCAAAAATAAAAGTAAAGTGATATCCTTTCCTGAAAGCAATACAGTCTTAAGATCTACATTGTATAGGAAAAAGGAGAAACTTTTGTTCTAAAAAAGACTGATATAGCATAATCATATATATAGCACGTATATAGCTTGATGCTGCTGGTCCTAACAAGCTGAGTTCTTCTTGCTATGAGGAATTTTCACAGTACTGTGCTTACAACAGCGTTTAATGCGATCTACCATTCTAAAGACTTAAGGGTATCTTTAAGAATCAAATCTTAAAATATCTTTTTCTTATGTTTCTATTAGAATCACTCTTAAGCTCCTGAATGGCCCACAGTAGTCTTGAAGTTACTACAACCTCTCAGAGTTGTGTGTGGATAAAGCCGAGCACACGTATGCATACCTAGGCTGACCTGCATGCCTGCCTCCCTTCTGCTCTTGATCACACACTCCTATTGCTTTTGTTGTGTTGGCTAGGGTGGTCATCAAGCCCTTAGTGAATTGATTCAACTTGTTAATTGAAAGAGAAAGAACACCACAAACAAACAGCAGTTTTCTAGGACAAGCATTTGAATGTTTAGAATGAGTTATTCCCTAAGAATATCGATGTCTTGCCATTAAGACTGTCTCATGAGACATTCCCAAATATAACATCTACAGTACAGGTGTCTGCCTTTAGCCAGGTGGGTTGCAACCTTATTGCCCCATTTGTAGAAAAGTTAAATATTTCAATTTGTAAGTGACGTTGATGAGAGATTTGAGCAATAAGTTAATGAGTGCTTTGAGCAAAAAGGTGCTACAAAAACACAAATTGAGAAATCATGACCTTGGTATTTAAATTCAATACCCAAAGCAATTAATGTATATTTCTGCTGTTAATTCTCTTGTATCCACTTCTTCATCTGACAACATAAGCACTGCTACCATTTTATCTCTTCAGGTTACTGTAAATATAAATATGAATACCATTTGCCAAGCTCCCGGATATTATATTGCTGAACACTTCAGAAATGCAAACAAAGGAATGAACAATTTGTTTTCCTGGTCAGGATTTACAGCGTTATATAGACTTTGGAACTGAGTTTTAAAAAAAAAAAAAAAGAAAAAAAATAGGGTCCTTCTACAAAGAACAGGGAAGATAAAATAAAAAGCAGTGAGCCCTGTTGTGGTGATTTTACCCAGCTAAACAGGCGACCTCCACCACAACCGCTCGCTCACTCCCCCTCCTCAAAGAAACAGGGGGAGAAAATATGATGGACCAGGGCTTAAGGGTTGAGATAAGGACAAGCAGGTTACTCACTAATTATCGTCACGGGCAAAACAGACTCAACATAGGGAGATTAGTATAATTTATTACTATAGCTAGCAAACTAGAGCAGTGAGAAACTAAAAGCAAACTAAAAAC
>VXAL01002472.1:0-11428 GCA_013399475.1 Chauna torquata | reverse complement strand
CTGCTCCTGCGGGGGCTCTCCATGGGCTGCAGCCTCCTTCAGGCCACATCCACCTGCTCCTCTGTGGGCTCCTCCACGGGCTGCAGCGTGGAGATCTGCTCCATGTGGTACCCCATGGGCTGCAGGGGGACAGCCTGCTCCACCATGGGCCTCACCACAGGCCGCAGGGGAACTTCTACTCTGGTGCCTGGAGCACCTCCTGCCCTCCTTCTTCACTGACCTTGGTGTCTGCAGGGCTGTTCCTCACTCCTCTCTCTCCCAGCTGCTGTTGCGCAGCAGTTTTTTCCCCATCTTAAATCTGCTCTCCCAGAGGCGCAAACAACATCGCTCATTGGTTCAGCTCTGGCCAGCGGCGGGTCCCTTTTGGAGCCGGCTGGAGCTGGCTCTGATCTGACATGGGGCAGCTTCTGGAATCTTCTCACAGAAGCCACCCCTGTGGCCCCCCTGCTACCAAACCTTTACCACGTAAACCCAATACACCTGTCCATCTCATTGCATGCATGAGGCGAAGGTCCTTTGTAAAAGTTAACAATTATATAACTGAAGGCTATCAGTCCACGTATGCAGGGTAAAAATTAGATTTATAAAGTAAGGATAATTTAATCATTTCCAAAGTTGGAATGTTTAAGTTTGCAACACAGATTTTTCTTAGTGCATTCTTCTTGGTTTGGAGCTTTAAGCATATTGCAACAGATAAAGGAAATTGAAACACTGTGAAAATATTCACAATTATGAAAATAGTGCAGAAATCACAGTCTGTATACACGAAACAAAATCCTCTTTTTTCCAAAGAGATCTTAAAAGTACTGGATTTCAACATTTCAACTGTGACAACTGTAACACTTTTCTTTGTGCTGCACCAGCCATATTGCATCAAACTGAAACAGACTATTGGATTCTTTTCCTTGTCATCTTCATCCCAATTTCTGATTTCTGCTGCAAATGAACTTCAGTCACTGCAGAGAAAATTGCGTGCTGATTTGCAACTGAAATAGGTAGAAAATCTGCTTTCATACACAGGGGCACAGCTTCTGAATTATTGCATGTGGCATTGTGACAGGTATGCTATTATGATTTTCTTTTGAAAGAAAAGAATGGGTTTGCTTCTCTTGCAGGAAGTGTTGGGTAGGGTTTCCTTTCCATTTTCAAACCTTTGAAATTAATTAGTAGTTAGTTGTCCTCTCTTCCTATGTAATGGATATACCTGTTTCTGTTCTATGTCTATTACGGAGTTTTGATTTCTATCAAGACAAAACACCCCACCTTCTCATAGGAAATCATTCTCTACAAAATGGCTTCATTGTATGAAATGAGTCACTGCTTCCCAAGGTACGCTTCAGAGCAAGAGTTAGAGAACACAATACACTCGCTAAGTATTTGCAAAAATTACTTCACACTCCTGTAAAATTTGATGCATAGATGTTGAAGATGACTATAAAAATGAGGAGAAAAATACAAATTAAGCCCTTATCTCACTTTTGTATTGTAAACATTCACTCATAATCATTTACAGTAATGTACAAGTAAAAATCATAAAGCTTTTGAAGCTTTGTAGCAAAGACTGGATTTCCCTTCTCATCCCCTTAAACTAGAAGTTCTTTCAAACTTGTCAGACATATGGCTTTAACGTGGCTTTGTTAAAGACTACCAGCAAAGGCTACCTACTCCTAGAGTACTAAATTAGTGAAGAAGGAATTCTGGTCTGCAATGTTGACGCTAATCAGGAGCTTAAAAGTGAAAAGGGCTAGAAGTGACCCTTGCCAACACTTAAAATTTTCCATGGCTTGAAGTTAAAACACTGAATGGTCATCAAATCACACATGATGCATCTCAGGTATAACTGAAGCAGGTGAAAAGCCAGAGGGAAATTTTAGAAAGATCGCAATGCAAGCCTTGAGACAAGAGGTAGGCAACTTATTTCTGGAGGTGAATTTGGGTGAATTATAAAGGTCACCAGCCCTTTTGTTTTCTGTCACTGTAGATCCCATTACAGACAATTGACACTCTGTATCCCCTCCAGATGGTGAAAATAAGGTGCCAGTATAATCAGTCAGACTGTAATTGCACTTTTAGACTTGTCATACAATCCTTTTAACCTTGTATATTTGACACAGCTGAACATTATGTAGTTTCTTTGTAGATTTTGAGAACTGCTGAGTTGCCGAGTTGGCAGAGTCTTGCTTGAATATGGATGGAGCAAGTCTTCATATTCAATGGGAGAGATATTCAAACATACACCCCGTTGCCATTGCAAGACAGGTCTCAGAAAGACTATGTAGAACTTCTAGTCTTTCTGTCTATTCAAACAGACTTTGTCGCCTTTAAGAAATTCAGCTCTTTTCAGAAATTATGTGGAAGATTCTCTGCATAGTGTTGCTGTTCAGGTATAATAAAACAAAGCTCAAAATAAAATTTTAAAATGTTACTGGTGAATGAATGCCTTGATTTGAATGGACTTTTGAAACCACTTAGGAATTGATTTAAGTTGATGCCGCAACAACTGAGTACAGAGGACCTAGCCTCATCCAAATACAGTTTCAGAATTGGGGCAGGAAGATTCCAACCCAGGAGTTTGGATGTACTCCCACAACCACTAATTCAAAAGTAACACACAGGAGGCCAGAGTAACCAACTAATACTACCCACTTACTATTGTACTGAAATAAAAATATTCATCAAAAAAACTTACATTCCAGAAACGTATCCAGCCTTCGCTTTGAGTTAGGTAGAAGTGGATATTCCACGCCGCCCTTCAGTGTTAACATTTTGAGTTAACTTCTGCCTACCAAGTTTGTACAATGCCAGACCATATTTATTTCATATGAAAACTTTGCTTCTAACAATAGTACAGACCAGTTGTGTAGATTCAGGTAGTTAAAGATTTTGTGGTGGCTGTGCAATTAGAAACTCTTTAAGTTTGTCCAGTTTCAGCTTATATTGCCTGGACGAGGTTCACTGAATACAATCAGTATCTATGCAAGTCTTTACAAATATTACATAAATATTACCTCAATAGCTAACAACAAATAAATATATGAGAATTGTCACGGTAGGGATGAAGATGACATGGTAATGGCTATTTATTCTGCTTTATAATGTATAACACTAACTAAATTACTATTTAATTTTTATCTGAATAACAACCTATACCATTCAGTTTTGTACTGTAAGATGTGCTCTTGTACATGTTACACAATTATTACACATAATGTGCATGTGCACACACACACACCCCTACCAAATTTTCTGTTGAAAACCCTAGCAACTAAAAAGCATCAGAGCCACCATGGCCTATATCTGGCAAGTCAGTTCCATCTGACAAATTCTTGAAGCCGAAAAGGCTAGGATGGAGAAGCAGCAAGAGGTAAATCGTGTAGGATAGTATTATGATATAACATAGTAGTGTAGATCTACATAACCAAGATCTCAAAATATGATTTTTCACTTTTTAAAAGACTAAAATATTTGGAGACACAGGGCAAGTTTTTGTTTTAAGGAAGCCTCCAGTATAAACACAGGTACTGTCTTGAACATCATATTCAAGCTTAACAACATATAATCTGTTCAAGAATAGATCTCTCAAGAAGGAATGAAATACAGATTGAATAGATATTGCTGTTGTTAGTCTAAAACCAAAAATTTCATAAAATTATCCATCAAAACATGTTAACAACATTAAAGTCCAGTAAAAAGTCCAGAGACTTAAAAATAATAAACTGATTGCCCAAGCTAGCTTTGTGTTTCTTTTTTTCTTTTTCCTTTTTTTTTTTTTTGAAAGGAAATTGAACTTTACTAAGAATTGTATTCTTACCCTTTGCTAGTCGTGTAGTTCACAAATCTGGGGAGGCCAGAACAGAACATATGCCCAAAGGAAGATGGGAAAAGATGGGGAATAGAGTCATGCTGAAAAAAAGAGGGCAGGAGGAGATGAGAAACAGGACAGCGAGCAAGAGCAAGGAAGTCCATGGTTACCCATCAATGTTGAAAGTTTCCTGCAGACCTCTGGTGACAGGGTGCAGACTGGCATGCTAGACTCCACATGTCACTTCCAGGTACAAGCTGGAACAGTGTAAAGCCATCCAATTTGAGGAAGAGGCAAGAAACAGACTATTCTTCTGAACTCATTAGGGAAATATTAAAACATTTTTGTGAAAGGCATCCAACAACCACAGACATTTATTACAGGCAGTATAGAAGATACAGACTGCCACAATCTCATTTTTGTGGTAGAAAAACAAAACACATTCTTCTTATTACCTATTTCACAGATACAGAAAAATCTATGAAAGGATTACCACCTTCAGATCAGTCACAAAACCAAAATTAAATAGAAAAACCCTGCTCTTGTAATTTCCCTCTAGATCCCCTGTATTTTCTGTCTGCAAGAGAGTCAGTACACCAAAGTCAGCTAGCCTTATGGCTATACTACGGTCTACCACACTCCTGACCCTATGAGTACACAGCTTTTATTCCTGTAACAGGCTGTTAGAAGATATGTTATTTCTTTCTTTTGAAGAACACTTCTTCAATGCTAATTCTATGTCTGCACCATAATGCAACAAGTCCGAAAATGCTACGGAAAATGCACTCAAAATCCAGTAAAAGACCACTGTATGCTAGACAACAATACTTTCATTTAAAAAAAAAAATTCTAAAACTCAACCTTTTAAGTCAGTTAGACTCTGCTACTAAATACATGATTTGCCTTTAGTCTTCCCCTTGCTAAAAGAACAGTTGCATATTAAACTAGTTTGACAAAACATGCTAGAAAAACATTAGTAGAAGTGGCTAGAACCGTTCCAGGTAAACACCAAGATTTAAAACCAAAAAAGATTAAGTTGAAAAATAACTCCAAAACAAGGCTGCATATTATTTCAGGTTGGTGTGTATTTATAAGCATGCAAGTATGTTTGTGCCATTTCTCAGCACTGTGACTCGTGCATTCATGAGATATTGCAAGATGATGTGTACATACACCAGATCATACCTAAATAATGCAGTTTGCACAGTTGGGTGGTCCCTACACGAAGAAACAGAAGACCTTACCTGAATTATGCCTATTTCTTTATTTTGCATAGTACAAAAGAAACTCATTCTACACTTCCAAGCCCCAGTTTCTTTCCTCTTGTGGATTTATTTCTGAATGGTTCTCTTATTTCTACTCTGACAATGGCAATACAGAGATCGCAGTAAACATTTCTAAACAGGTTCCTTGTCAAAGGACTCACAAAAGCCTGATCCGACCTTATTTTCTGTTAGAAAGCATTCAGCACCATGAAACGTGCTTGCACAAAAAGTGCAATGCTTGCCAGACCCATGTCCCACAACTGATTTTTCGCATATAACTGGACTAACTCTTCTCTCCCAAATGAAAATGATTTTTAAATGGGTTTTAAAAGAAAAGAAAAAAGTTTAAAGTTGTGGGGAATGGATACACAGTAACAGGCTTTTTTCCTATATTTTGAACACATATTAGCCCTCTCCCTTTACACGCAATGTGTTATTTCAAAGAAAAATATTGTGAGGCAGTATATTTCTTCATGTATCAAAATCTTTACAGGACTGTAAGTGGTTATTAAAATGTGTTTTGTTTTATTTTGTTTTGTTTTTTTTCTTTCCAGAATTACGGAGCAAAAAGATTTTCTTAAATCACTGAGCAAGATAGTTTCTATTCCATGGCAATGCAGAATATGCATTATTTTATTATTATGAGCAGCAAAATATAGTAACAGTAGCTATTTTGAATGAACTTTTAAACTACTTCTGATGAACTTTTAATGAGCTTTGTCATTTCTCTATTACAGCCTCAAGAATTTTGCCATGCCAAAAACACCATATTGCCCTCTACAGGTTGATTTAGTGAAGTACTCTGTACAAAATCGTTCATTCCCTTTGCCTGAAGGGAAAGGGAATGTTACCGCCTATATACCTAAACTATGCTATCAATTATGAAAAGCTTTAAAATTATGTCTTTATTATAATATTTCTCAGTATTATTTTCCCTAATATTATACTCCCTAATATTCTCAAATTAAGTTCTCAAGACCTCAATATAAAGCAGTACATAGGTCAAGAAAGAAAACTGCATCAGCTGTCACAAAAAGAGTAATACACTGAATATGAAAAGAGACAGCACATGCTGTGTTATATTTGCTGTTAGTGTTGTTCTTTTATTTATTTATTTATTTATTTACTGGAAGTATACTCAACTTTAATACCTGTCTTGAATAGTTCTACCTATGTATTACAGACATAAAGAAGTTTACATTAAAAATAGGTATGACGATCTCCTATTTTCAGAAAACCATAATCAGTTAAGGGAATATTCCTCTGTGTCTGGACTTTTTACATATTGAAAAGCAGCTTTTTAAAATGAGTGCAACAGTTAAAATGTTGCCCTGTTATTTTTATTTTTAGGTAAGATAGAAATTCTTATCCATCTTTCCTATATCTGCAGTAAGTACTGTCCAGTCTTCTCCCTTTTAACCTTCTAATCTTTCTTCAGCAAAATTTTTTCTATGCAGCTATTTTAATTTGCATTTTCCAAACTCTGTCTAGCTCAAAAATATTTTACTTAATTTTTTATCATTGTTTTAGATGTGTGTGTGTGTGTGTGTGTATGTCTGCGCACTCATGTCTCTGTATGTGAATGAACACAAGCACAGGAAAATTTAATGTAGGCAGAGTGCAATTAGGCAAACTCAAATTTATCTAGGATTAAAGTTAATAACTATTTTTCAGTCGTGTGCCAGAAAAGCTTTAATGGCTGCTAAACTCAAGATCTTGAGTACTGCAATGAAACACATACAGGTAACACTCTTAGAGGATCTACAGTTTGACACTGGTAGCAGAAAGGACAGGTAGGTGGATGAGATCCATCTCTGCCAACACGGTAGCCTTCACTATCATGTCTAGGAATTGTCTGTAACATTACTAAGCTTACAAAGCTCGCATTTGCAGAGTCCAGAAATCATCTCATAGAACCTTACCATGTGACACCACCCCTTCCAATATCTTTGCTAGAGCCCTGAAAACCACCTTAGTGTGAGATTCATGTTCCTGCTGCAAAAACCTTCACTTGTGTCACTTTCCTTCTAGGTTGTTTTTTTTTTTTTCAAGTCTCCTCTCTCCCTTTTTTCTCTCCTTAGCCTTCAAACTAAAAGCAATCTGTCCTAGCTGGCTAAGGGTGCATCCTGAATCCTTGTGACTATGAGTGCAATGGAAGTTATCATCAATGTCATAAAGAGCTTAAACTTAGCACATGACAGCCACATTTTGGAGAAGCTCAGGCCATGTGTTTTACTTGAAGTTGATTCATCTAACGGCTATGAGAAAAACCACAGAGAACCACAGCTAGCTGCATTTTGCTGTCTTTGCCACTATTGACTTCTGTTTGTTCTTGTTTTCTCTTCAAGGAAGCAAGATCAAATTGTAATTAATAATAAGGACATGACCACCACTTCTAGATGCCTTAAGTAACCCTTCTTCCACAAGGGGAATTTCATCATCTTTGATGTGCTCTAAAATAACTGTTAAACACAGAAATTTCTGCCACCAAAGCTCTCTATGCTCTATTTCAAACTCTGAGGAAACAAAAAGCCTTTACTTTAATAACATGATTTTGGACCGCGAGGAGGAGTTGGTGTTGCCTGCAGTCCACCTGGGCAGCCAGCAGGCACAGTGAGCATTTCATGATCATTTGTTACAACCAGTTTCTCTCCTCTTACCAATTCTACACAAACCAGTCCTCTGTAACAGCTGCATTTATCCAAAAGTAAAGTAGATGAGCACATAATCTGAATTCTTACCATCACACACACACACACACACACACACACACACTTACAGACGCACTACGAAAATAGCTATTTGTTTAGGTATAAATGCCAAATTTCCTATGTCACTGCATCATAAATGTGAACTCAGCACATAAATATACAGAAAGGACATTTTATTTCTTTGATATCCAAAATTATTTCCAAATTTTGTTAAGAGTCTTCTCTCTTACAGACATTGTTCATTAACATTTCATTTAGAATACTTAGGATTTAACACATGGCTTATATTTGCCAGCTTCTATAAAATACATTCAATTGTATGTTTAATTATAAACTGCAAAATTAGATGCCACTACATATTTTTGTGCAGTTGAGTTTAAAATCAGTTTTAGTTTAATATTATTGAATGTCACTATATCTACTAATAGTAAAAATGTGCTGAGTAAAATGTGAATTCATAGATCTCCACAGAAAATGAAGTTTTTCAACTATGATGTATATTGATAGATCAAGTTTTAGACAGATTAAAAAATTAAGTATTATAGTCATTTTATGATCTCTAAAATTCCTTTGTTGTTTAATTCCATAAAAAAAATTCTGTGCCATAAATTGGGAGAACAGAAAAAGATTATCATCATCTCTTGAATGATAGGAAGAACCATGTAAGAGGAAACAAGAATACCCAGCACTTAAAATGTGGCTAGACCTACCAATGCTCACAACAGTGTTTCTCACAAGTAATTTACCAAAATTAGGCTGACAATAAAGAACTGGTGTTTAAAAAAATATCTTCTTCAGTGGTCTAAAAACATATTCTGTTACTTTAGTTACACGCACAAGGAGGCTCCTGGCCAAACAAAAACAAAAACAAAAACAAACACCCAACAAAACACACAGATAGCAAACAACCTAAAAGCCTAAAACCATGGAATAAATCCCTATTTTTCAGCACTACTGAATTTCTGATATATTATACTTTCAGCAGAAATACCGTGAAAAATGATTAACAGATGACTGAATGCTCAGTCCAAAAGTGACAATGAAGAGCATCATGAGGAATACAAGGCTACACAAATGTGTTCTGAAACATGTTAGAAGTCATTGTTACTGTAAAACACTTTTCCTCCATGCTTTTCTATTCATGATTTTTCTGGCCTGCTTTTGATGACCTCTTTCTCAGAAAATAAAATAAAATAAAAATCACCCTTTGTTGTTGAACAGCCTAACGTCTTTCCAGGCTTTGCTGTCTGCTTCCTCTTGGTATTCTAGACACAATTAATGAGACTCAAAGCATACACCAATCCAGATGTTAATAAATGGCAGATGCAGAACTGGAGAACACCAGAGCAGAAAAGTTACTTGGCTGCCTTCAAGCTGATTGGACTGCTACGAATAGCATCTAATCTCTGTTTCCTAAATCCATCTTTCTACTCAAGAGAAAAAAAAAATCACTCTAAACACATAACAACCTAGCTAAAATCCTATCTATCAGATGACCATCACAAATCATGGCATTTACTACTCTAAATAAATAAATAAACCCCAAACAAGAGATACATTAAAAGGTGAGAGGAGAAGAAAGCAATGCAGTATATGTATCAACTCTTCTTTTTATAACACTTTGACTATAGATGAATATGTATTTTGTGTTGTTGTTAGATCGCCATATTTGTTTGTCCTGTAAATCTGCATGATAGCAATTGTGTGTATTACACATTCCTACAAATACCGTAACTATCTACAACTAAAAATACCACACTCTTTTCTATTCATAACAGTTTTGCCTAATGATTTAGAAATACAAAGGTAATAATACAACTCTAACAGAAAATTAAGACAAAGAGCCTTTTACTAGACATAATCCAGAGCTGTTGCAAAACTGACTTCTATTCTGGACATCACTTTTAGGGGAAAAAATGAGTGATCATATTATCTGGAGATATGTACAGTTTTGAGCAGAAATAGGCTGAAAAAAGATCTTAACCAGCTGAAGAAATTAATATTATATATTAAAGACCTTGGAACATGGAGGCTATTAATATTTATAATCAGGAGAAGCTGACTACTTACACTTTCATGTTTTGCACTGTAGATTGAACTATATTTTCACTCTTTTTCAAAACAGGTTTCTAAGACACCTCTTTTGCTTTCAAGAAAGCCATTTTGTACCCCTTAGGGGATGGCACAAATAAAGCAATTATAAGAAAGCTCCTGTGACAAATTCCATGGGGAATATTTCCATATCAAGGAAAAAGAAAACTTGGCAGTTAGCAAAAAATCTTCATTTTAAAGTTCTTTCTCTGTTTTAGCACACTAAGACACCACAGAAATGCCCTGGTGTGGAGTATAGCTAACTCTGCCAAGCAATGTAAATAGCTTTGGATTCTTTTTCAGGCCCTGAAGATCAAAACAAGACACATATCCCTGTACATTATCCCAGAATAGTATCATCTGTGTCCTTCTTCCTTCATATCTACCTCACTGACAAAAGAGCTGCAAAATAGTGTCTAGAAAAGGAAGAAGATTTCATACAGCATAGAACCATAAAGGATTTTAGGATAAATGATTTAGCTTTAATTATGTCCTCCTTCCCTCTTTAGCTAAAGAAGCTATAGCTCTTATGTATAAAGCTAGAACATCTGTGATTTTCAAGTAGCCAGACCTCCAAAGGCTACCAGTTTCTGACAAAGAGCTGTAGGTTTGCTGGTTGAGCTACAGCTACTTTTCCCACCACAGCAGAAATAATTCAAACATTCCTGGTTGCTGTGCAGTATCACAGCTTCTGCTAGCTGCCCTAAGACCAGGAAGGAGCTGCCAAGCCATGCTGTGTAATTGTATTAGGCAGACTCAAGCTCAAATTAATGTACTGTCTTTCTCAGTGGTGTTTACTAGCTTGGCTACCATACTGGCTTAGATCTCAGGCACTTCAGAGCATTCATGGAGCAGGCATATGGCTTTTCCATTGACACCAGAGAAGTGGTGGGAGTCCAGTGGAGGGCTTTCTCTCTAAGGCTGTTGAGGAGCTGAAGCACACAGTGAGGAGCATTGAGAGAACTAAGTCTGAATAGCATGGAAAAAAGTAGGGTAAGGGGAGACAAAGATAATTATTGTATTCGACCACCTGCAGGGAGGATATAGGGAGGTAGAGCCAGACTTTTCTCAGAGGTTCGTGAAGAACAGACAAGAAACAACAGCCCCAATTTTCAGAAAGTAATATTCTGACTAAACTTAAGGAAAAAGAATTCTTCACAGTGACGATGGTTAAGAATCAAAACAGGCCGCCCAACGCCTTTGTAGAATCTCTACGCTTGGAGATGCTCAGAGCTTCACTGGTGAAAGTCCTGGATACCTTGATCAAACTTTGATGTTAGCCCTGCTTTGAGCAGGGGACTGGACAAGACAGCTTCCAGAGAACCCTTCCAAGCTCGATTGTTTTATCATCCTACGATTCTAACTCTGTAGTTACAATTAATAATAACACAGTTTTACCACAGGAGAACAAAAATGAGAAAGCCAGAGGATTCTTTATTCCTTTCTCTTACTTCAGTGTGCCACCATGCATTCATTCATCATCTGTAGGCATCATCCTGTTCCCTTCCACAACAGGACTAAATCTTGTTTTCTGTGCTTATAATTAACAGCTTCATAGA